>VSMD01086541.1:0-133298 GCA_008750895.1 Mirza zaza
GGAATTGTGGAAGGAAGGAAGAAGGAAGGAAGGAAGGAAGGAAGGAAGGAAGGAAGGAAGGAAGAAAGGAAGGGAAGGAGGAAGGGAGGGAGAGAAGGAAGGAATTGTGGAGGGAAGGAAGGAATTGTGGAAGGAAGGAAGAAGGAAGGAAGGAAGGAAGGAAGGAAGGAAGGAAGGAAGGAAGGAAGGAAGGAAGGAAGGAAGGAAGGGAAGGAGGAAGGGAGGGAGAGAAGGAAGGAATTGTGGAGGGAAGGAAGGAATTGTGGAAGGAAGGAAGAAGGAAGGAAGGAAGGAAGGAAGGAAGGAAGGAAGGAAGGAAGGAAGGAAGGAAGGAAGGAAATGCTTCAGTAATAATGAATGTATTTTCTAACAGTATTTGCTTCCCTGTCTGAGAAGACTTAGCTTTACTATTTAACTGCTTGTTTTCTTACTGTTCAACTGAGAGAGATTTAGGAGTCAGTAAAACAATTATAAATAATATTGGTAACACCACTTTCCACGTTATGCATGCGTGTTTCACTCATATTGCACTTTTTGTGGACCACACAAACTTTATATTAGAATGGAAAAAGCCTTTTTTAGATATGATTTTATAAATTAGTTTTGGAGAAAAAGCTTAAATTTTATGATATTTAAATGCATTTATGAAGGTGAGTTTTACTTAGTTCATTTAAAATAACTCTGAAGGTATGTGATGATATTAACTTAATGTTTTCTTTTGCAAGTATTCTTTAAGTGATACTTGTACAAATTTTCTGTCATGGAAAATTCACCTTCAGTTTTTAATGGCAAAGCATTTGAAAGAGGACATGCTTTTACAAAAAAAGATTATGTAAAGTGGATGTTTACTGGGAAAAGTGGACCTTTCCTTTTTTATGCATGATTTACGCTTGCTTTTTGCTTCTTCGTAAATGAATACAACACTTTAATCCGATTGTTTCTCATTCTGCAGATCTTTGAGCAGGCAACTATGAAAGCATTGAGGAGAAAATCCATTTTGCTAACTGGTTATCTGGAATACCTGATCAAGCATTACTACAGCAAAGATAAAGCAGACACCAAGAAACCAATGGTGAACATAATTACGCCATCCCGGATAGAGGATCGGGGTTGCCAGCTGACACTAACATTTTCTTTTTCTAAGAATGATGTTTTCCAAGAACTAGAAAAAAGAGGAGTAGTTGTAAGTATGTCTCTGGCTTTACCCCCAGATTTTCTTTATGGGCTGCATGCTGAGGATAAAAATTGGGTCTTTTGGTTTATTCAGTGTTCCGTGTTATTTCCTGTCAGTCAGTTAAGGATAAATTAAGTGCCAAGTAAGCAGTCAGCATCGTGCTAAGTGAAGGACATAAAGATCTGTCATTTCTGATAAAAGGGAAAGAACCGCAAATTTTGATGAAATGAAATAGTTTTATGTAAGTTATTCATTCTTTCCTAATAGTTTGAGCAGGAAATAATTGTTTTATAATTGATGAGGACATGTTTTCACTAGTTTGCACTAGTGGAAACTTCAATATACATTTATTGGGCCAGGCGCAGTGACTCATGCCTATAATGCTAACACTCTGGGAGGCCTAGGCAGGAGGATCGCTGGAGGTCAGGTGTTCGAGACCAGCCTGAGTGAGACCCTCATCTCTGCTAAAAATAGAAATAAATTAGCTGGACAACTAAAAAATATATATATATATAAAATTAGCTGGGTATGAATGGTGGTGCATGCCTATAGTCCCAGCTACTTGGGAGGCTGAGGCAGAAGGATCACTTGAGCCAAGGAGTTTGAGGTTGCTGTAAGCTAAGCTGACACCACAGCACTCTAACCCAGGCAACAGAGTGAGACTCTGTCTCAAAAAAAAAAAAAAAAAATATATATATATATATAGGATAAATGGAATTAAAGAGTGTATCAATTTAGTGACGGGGAAAATAAATCAGTCTTATGTAACTGTTTGATAGAACTAAGTTATTTTGATAGAACTAAGTTATTTTCAACCTTGTGACTTCAGTCAAAAAAGATATATAGACACTTCTCATGAGTGACATTGCAAGGAATAATTTTTTTTTTTTTAACCCTTGAACCTATGCATCCTTCTTAATCTTTTGCAGAACCATTAGTAATAAATGTTCGCTGAGTAATTTCAGGGGGAAAAGTTGATAACACATGTATTTCTCATCATAATGTAATTTAAGCACCGTTCTACTCACATGGACCTCCAGACCTATAGGAGAGGTTACCCCCAAATCCACGGGCACAAGTCAAAATATCAAGATTCCAGATCAAGCTCTGCCATTTCCAAGCTCTGTCTGTCCTCTTGGGAAACTTCATTAAGATCTACTTGGCTTGAGATTTTTTTCATTTGTATTTTGGATATAAAAATACTTACCTCAAAGAGTTGCTATGGGAATTAAATGGGTCGGCATACATAAATTATACGCGTTTAATATAGTGTCTAGTCTATGGTGGGCATTTCTTCCAGTTAGCCATAGTGATCTTCAGGCCAGGTCAAATGGTCTGGTGCTGCTTCAGGACCCACCAGCATTCCCAGGGATGTAACCCACTCCTTACCTGCAAAGTCAAAGATTAGAGAATTAAATTTAAGGATCATTTGCTAACGTTCTCCAGATCCCAGTGAGGTTCTCATTCATTTAAATTTGTCCAAGGGTTCCAGTCCCTCCAGGATTTCCCCACAGAAAAATTATCTATATGATCTATTGGATGCTTAAAGAAGCTAACTGCTGAGTGGACTTCAGGAAAGTACTTTGGATATTCATGTACCAACCCATTCTTATTTTAATTATTATGAAGAGGAAAGTTTCAAATAATGTAAAAACACTATGTTTTACTTAACATGAAAACGATTTGCTTACCTATTCATTTTTAAGGAAATCAGAATGAATGCTTTGCATAAGTTTATCTTGAATGTAGCTTTTCAATGTGTGAATAATGCTAACATTATTGTGACTTCATTTATGTTTGTCCCCACAGTGTGACAAGCGGGAACCAAGTGGCATTCGAGTGGCACCAGTTCCTCTCTACAATTCTTTCCATGATGTTTATAGATTCATCAATCTGCTCACTTCTGTACTTGACTCTCCAGAAACAAAAAATTAGCAGTGTTTTCTAGAATGACTTAGGCAAATTATACTGAAAGGTACTGTGTTTATTTTACTGGTATTCATTTTTTAATTATTGAAAATATTTCAAAATTGACTGCTTGTAACTGGCAATAAATCATACACTTTACAGAAAATTCTGATATTATTTTTCAGTCTGTGGCCCTGAGGAGTCAACATGGCTGTCTAGTTAGTCTCTTGGTGTGTCGAGGATCAAAGACTATATTGGTCCAAGTATTATGTACACAGTCTCGATTAGCTGTCACATTTCATGGCCATCAAAATGTTTTATGTTGGTTTAGTTTATAATTTGACTGACAAATTCATAATGTATGTGGAATTCTTGTGAACTAGTTTTGAAAAATAGTACTTTAGTTTGAACTTACCAAGGAAAAGAAAATACATTTCCTGGCATGGTGGCTTTCAAATATTTTTGGTCACAGTCCATATTATGACTGCTGCTCTCTAATATCAGTCTAGAGACTGTTGGTCTCTAATATCAGAGACTGGTATTTATGTGTGTATATGCCAAATTTCATCGATTCTAAGATATTTTTGACGTATTTTAACAACTATGAAAGACGACATATCTTTCAACTTTCAATCAATAGCTTCTTTCAGTCACCATTGGCCATTCTCTCACATTGTCATCTCTGAAATTAGCATGCCTCTCATAATGAATAGGTACCATCTTATATTTGATTTAAAGAAATGGTACTTTAGCAAAAGTAAAAGTTTTCTAAATTATTTGCCTGTGCTCTCGTATTTATTATTCTATTTTATCACATTATAAGAAATGTTGGTTGAAACTCATTAAATTGATTTCCTCACTCACTCTTGGGACCTGACCCGCACTTTCAAGAATGTTCCTTTATTTAATGTTATCATAATCTCTTGTTTTTTTAATGGTAATTTCCCTTGAGATAAGAGCTTAGATAGTATTCTTTCTCCAAAAGTAGTGAATAAGTCACCCAAAGATATTTTTTGAAGATTAGAACTAAGAAATGAATGCTTTATCCTTGGGCCTCTTTATGTCAAATCTGTATACCTTGCTTATCCACTATGATAACTAAAGTTACACTCAGCCCTGTTGGGCTTAACTAGTTTTCAGTTGTTGATGCCACATCCACTATTATGAATTGGCAATATAGTCCGCATTTATATATGAATAGCCAGCGAGAAAGAGTGACTATGACATAATTATTGCTCCTGATTAAACAAATTTGAATGAATTAAGCTAACTTAGGCAACCTCTTTGGATGGTATAGCTAAAAGTAAAATGCGGAACTCTTTTTTTTTTTTTTTTTTGAGACAGAGTCTCGCTTTGTTGCCCAGGCTAGAGTGAGTGCCGTGGCGTCAGCCTAGCTCACAGCAACCTCAAACTCCTGGGCTCAAGCAATCCTGCTGCCTCAGCCTCCCAAGTAGCTGGGACTACAGGCATGCGCCACCATGCCCGGCTAATTTTTTCTATATATATTAGTTGGCCAATTAATTTCTTTCTATTTATAGTAGAGACGGGGTCTCACTCTTGCTCAGGCTGGTTTCGAACTCCTGACCTCGAGCAATCCGCCTGCCTTGGCCTCCCAGAGTGCTAGGATTACAGGCGTGAGCCACCGCGCCCAGCCCCAAAATGTGGAACTCTGACATCAACAGCTACCACTACCAGCAGCTGCTGATATTTATCAAGTACTTATCATGCACTACTATTGTGCTGTGCTACTTACGTGATATCTTGCTTGAGTGGTTACGTAATTGCTTTAATAAAGCTTACCACTGACACTCATCTTCATAGATGGAAGAGTTCTCAAAACCTTAAAACTCAACCACATATGGCTTCCTATGGAAGGAATCGCTTTTGAATCTCATAGTGGTAAAACAGATGTGGTTCTAGTTCTCATGGAACATGAGCTTACTTGGTAGGAGAAACACATATTAAACATGTAAATATATAACTACAAATCATAACTATCATAAATTCTATGAAAGACAAATAGATAATACTATGAGCAAAAAACCCTGAGGAGGCCAGGCGAGGTGGCTCACGCCTGTAATCCTAGCACTCTGGGAGGCCGAGGCAGGCGGATTGCTGGAGGTCAGGAGTTCGAGAACAGCCTGAGCAAGAGCGAGACCCCATCTCTACTATAAATAGAAAGAAATTAATTGGCCAACTAATATATAGAGAAAAAAATTAGCCAGGCATGGTGGCACATGCCTGTAGTCCCAGCTACTTGGGAGGCTGAGGCAGGATTGCTTGAGCCCAGGAGTTTGAGGTTGCTGTGAGCTAGGCTGACGCCATGGCACTCACTCTAGCCTGGGCAACAAAGTCAGACTCTGTCTCAAAAAAAAAAAGAAAAACCCCAAGGAATACTAAATAGATGGTTGAGTGAGGAAAAGTTTTTAAAGGTGCTTCTAAGGTTAGGCTTTAAAATATTTCATTCTAATCACATTAAAAGTATAGCAAATTTATGTACAAATTATTCAAAGCACCATGTACTCATCACTCTGTTAAGAAACAGAACATGAGTAACTCTTCAACTTGCATTCCACTCCCTCACCAAATCCAGCCATAACCATTGAATTATATTTTATCGTTCCCTTATTTTAAGTTTCTTTCTGGGCTATCTATACTTTCCCATTGACTAATTTATTTAGGCTTTCTTCAATACCACCCTGCTTTAATTATTACTATCACTATACACACACACACACACACACACACTGCAATGGGACCTGGCATTTGCTAGATTAAATCTCTCAGCTTCTTTTTATTAAGCTTGTCCTGGTCATCTCAGGCCCCTTTATTTTTTATTTTTTATAATACATCTAAGTAAATTTAGAATAAATCTATTATGTTCCATAAAAACCCATGGTTGGATTCAATTGAATTGCAATTAAATTTTAGATCAGTTTTGGAAGCATTGACTCATTTCAGCATAGAGCCTTCTAGACTATGACATTTATCTCCATTTATTTATGACTTATTTAATGTTTTTCAAAAAGTTTCATTTTCTTCATTATGGAACTGCACATTTATAGCTTGACATATTCCTAGGTAGTTTATAATCTTATTGCTATCTACATGTTATTTTCTGTAAAATTTAATGTTTAACCAATAGCACTGTATAGACATGCAATTGATATGACATTGATTTTGATATTTTTATATTCTAAAATCTCACACTTGAATCATTTAGCTAGAAAGGATTTTTTATGTAGGAAATCACTTTTTGCAAATATAAGCACAGTTTTCATTTTCTTTTTAATTCTTAGGACTTTTATTTCTTTTTCTCTGTTTTTCTTCTTTTGGATTGAGGGATGTGTGTGGGAGTGTTCAATCTGTCTTTTTTTTCCACTTTTGTGAAAGTTATACTCTTATTCTCTGTTATTTTAATAATCACCCTAGCTATTTTAAGATGCATACATGACAAAGTTTAAATTTAGTCTTTTTTTTTTTTTTACTTTCATCCAGACCAGTTGAAGAAATTTGAATGCATTAACATCAAATAGCTACTTCTCTACTTAGGTATTATTGTTATTCAGGATAGCATTTTTGATCTAACTTCCTTCTATCACACACACACACACACACTCAAATCTTTGCTCACCATTTTTCCCTACAGCTCAGATATTATTTATGGATGAAATATATTTAGAATTTATTTTTAATGAGGATCTTTTAGTGGTAAATTCTATTAGTCCTTGGGAGAAAATACTCTTATCTGTTCTCTCATTCCTAAAATATAGTTTCTCTAGTTATAGAATTTTATGTTGCTAGCACTTTTCTCTCAGGGAATAGAAAAAGTTCTGAAAATTCTAAGTTATCATGTATTCAAATATTACCTCTTCTCCATTATTTCCTTTTGAAACTCCAATAAGATGCATGTTGGACTTTTTCACTCTCTCATGAATGTCTTTCTCCTCATATTTTATATTTCTTTGAATTTCTGGGCTGCATTCTTGATCAAAGATTTTAAAACATTTTTTCTGTTTCTAGAAGTTTAATTAGGTTTTTAAAAATCGCTTTTGAGCTTGCTTATGTTTTCAAACATGAGTAGTGGACCTCCTGGTGCCCCTCCAAGCTTCCTTTCACCAGCTAGTGAGCACTCCAACAAAACATGCTCATCCAAGTCCACATCTCAAGCTCTGTGTCTAGAGAAACTCATCTAAGACAGCATTTCCTTTATTCTTAATCATAAATATTTTATATTCTATATCTAATATAGTTCTGTTTCTGTTGGTTTTCACATACAACACCTTGTTTCCTGTGTATTTTGTGACCGTTAGCTTTGAACTACTCACTTATCTTTTTGATTTCTTTGAGAACTGGGTTACAATTTGTTCTTCCAAAGAATGTTTACATTTGCTTCTGCCTGTTGCCTACGATCACTGACGAAAACACTTTAATTTCTTGTTTCCAGGTTTTTCAGACCACATGAATAGCATGAACATGAATCCATGTGAGGGCCAACATGTAGTTAGTTACAAATTCTCCCAAAATGCCATTTTCTTGATGACATCATACATACTCCCTTGGTTGCCAACTTTATATAGGGGTTTCCTGTTAACTTATTTACCTTGGACAGCTCTAGGTTTTTTTCATGGCCGATTTAGTTATCAATACTGAAGCTCAGTGCCTCTGAAATTTGGCAGAACCTCTTCAGATGAAAGCCAGTTCAGATCCTTGCTTCTTTCTCATGTTCCTGCTCTGATTTTACCTGGGGTTCTGAGTATTTCTCACTTGTATGCCATCTCACTTTAAAAGGCTTAAAAAATATATTCTTTTGGTATCTAATCACTTACAACTTGTCAAACTATCAAGACATGTTTTATGACTGGAAACAAAAAAAAATTATGTACTTCCTGTTTTCTTTAGTAGAATATGTAGAAAATTAGTTATGGTTTCTCAATAACTCATGCAAATTTATATAAATGTCATTTCTTTTATAGCGATGCCTTGGGGCTATTATAATATAGGGCTGTTTGAGTAACATTAAATTATACTTATTTCATATTGCTTTAATTTATAAGAAACTGAATGAAGAAAGACTGGATGTGGAGTTAGTAACTTAATTTCAAATTAAATATACTTTTTCTACAGCTATTTTCTGCTCAATAAGTTTCTACTTACTCCTAAATTCAAAACTATATGGTTTTACATTCAAATTTTGTACTGTATCTGTTCCAAAAACTGAAGTTGCTAGAACATTGACTTTTTTTTTTTAAGTACATGGATTTTTGCACAACCTCAAGAAAGTTACCTGCAATACACTGGTACATCACATCAATACAGCGCAACTTGGAAATCACTGGATTAGCAAACCCTGCTATTGAGTTTATGGATTTGATGTTTGTGTGGACCATTAGCAGAATTTGTCTGATATGTTCTCTGCCCACCAATATGTTTAATTGCAGCAAGGTGTATTCTCAAAGAAAAAAGTAGTAAAGGTGATCATTATGAACTAATGGATTTAACTAGTTCTGATGTGGTTTTGGTTTATTGCAATAATTGTTTGGATTAATTTTCTGCTTTTCCAATTTTTGGACTCTTTAATGTGACTCCTGAGCCCTTTTGACATGACCTCATCTATTTTTGAAAGCTTCATTGTCTTTGGTATGACAAGATACAGACTTATCTCATATATTTCCTACCTCACTTGATATCACTTATTTCTCTAAGAATATCCAGTTCCTTTCAGAGAAATGTGGTGTTTAGAAACCATAATCTTAACAGTAAGAGAGCTCATAATTGGGCTGGTCATTGTTTCTAGGATTTTTAGTTAACAGGAAATACATATTTTTAAAAGACAAATTATATTTTTATTTCATAGTGATATTTTAAATTCAATTTAGGATAATATGATTTTTACACTTATATGATTATATAACTTTGTCTCTTATGTTGAAAATCTTGGTTCTAATAATATTAATTACTGATTTTATCTCATATAATTATTATCATTTATGGTCATGCGTCACATAACAACGTTTTCATCAATGATGGACCACATATACATCATGGTCCCATAAGATTATAACAGAGCTGAAAGATTCCTATCACCTGGTGCCCTCATAAACCATTGTATCATCATAGGGCAATGCATTAACTTTTCCATATTTAGATATTTTTAAATTCATAAATACATAACACTATGTTATAATTACCTACAGTATTCAGTGCAGTAACATGCTATATAGGTTTGTAGCCTAAGAGCAATAACCCGTACCATATAGCCTAGGTGTGTAGTAGGTTTGTGTAAGGACACTATGATGTTCACACAGTGACAAAATCACCTAATGATGCATTTCTCTAAATGTATCCCTGTTGTTAATTAGACATGGCTGTATATAATTTTGGAATTATTAATATCAAAGTTACTGTGAATATGATTAAAACATTTTAAGATTCTTTTACAGCTTTATTTTTGTCCTGAGAATATATCCTATTACCTATTAGCAATAGTAAGTTAAAATTACTGTGTTTTCAAGGCACTTATTATAATTCTCTGTAGTTATGCCACTGTGATATTGTCATTTTTATACACACACACATACATACATACACACTCACATATTTGGGTTTTGTCCCCATTTCCTGGCATACAACTTCTAAAATCCTTGGACCCTCTGGAATGATAACAGTGTCTCTCGTATGTGTGCTAAGGATATTTCTGGTAACTGGCAGTCCCTAGGTAGCATCAGGGTAGGAGGTGGTCAAAAGGAAGACCAAGGCATGATTAGAGAGTTGGGACTTTTTAGCACTACCCCTCACCATCCTGGGAGGGGAAAGAGGCTAAAAGTTAAGTCAATCACCAATGGCCAATAATTTAATCAATCATGTCTACATGATGAAGCCTCCATAAAAACCCAAAGACTGGGTTTGAAGAGTTTCTGGACAAACTTGTGGAGGCTGCAGGAGCGTGGCATGCCCCAGAGACTATGGAGTCTCTGTCCCTCCCTCTACACGTTGCCCTATCCAGCTCTTCCATGTGGCTGTTCATCGGTATTTTTTGTAATAGCCTTTAAATATACTAGTAAACACAAGTGTTTCCCTGAGTTCTGTGAGCCACTCTAACAAATTAATCAAACCCAAGGAGGAAGTCCTGGGAACCGTGGTTTATGGTTGGTTGGCGAGAAACACAGGTGAAACAACCTAGGGCTTGTGATTGGCACTGGAAGTAGCAGGAATTCTTGTGAGACCATACCCTGAACCTGTGGGATCCGATCCACCACTATCTCCAGCTAGTGTCTGTAAATTTGGAAATTTATTTCAGAATTGTACAAAATGCTTAATTTCAACTTCAAATATGCAAAATGAGATATAAGAGTCTAGATCCCATCCCTAACACCTTCACTAATTCCCTCCTACTAGATATAGGTATTTTTCCCATATTTTGCTTTATCCTTCTACCACTTTTTTAGATGTATAATAGAGGTAATATAGGCAAAGATGCATATATATGTGTGTGTGTGTATATGTATATAGTCACAATTCTTTCCTTTCTTTGACGTCATAGCACATTATAAATACTTTACTTTGGAACAAATGTTTCTTTATGGAAAATTATAGTTAATGTTAAAGTAAAAGGTGTGAAAAATTATATGGTAGAGGCATCAGGTTGCTACTACCTAAGCTCAACACTAGTACCAGTAAAAATTGAGCAACCTGTAATTATGTGCTTGATGTGATGCATATGAAGTAGACAGCACCACTATGCAGTGTGCTCAGGGAATAATAAACCCAAGTCCAACAAAACTTTCAGGTTTATCTTCCAGTTTTTAAAAACTATGACGAATAGAGGCACAAATTCAATGATATCGTGAAGAAGCAAAAGCAGGCCATTCAACATAGCAGCTGATTGCATTGATTCAATTTGTCAATGGCATGAGTAAAATAAGGGGATGATGAGGGAGAAGGGCTATGTAACTAAAAAGACATAATAAACAAATGCAATGTGTGGACTTGGTTTGGATCTTGATTCAAAGACCAACTATAAAAAGATACTGTTGAAGGAATTGAGAAAATCTGAATGAGAAATGTATTTTTATTCAATTTGTTAGCTGTGATAATAGTACTGTGGGAGTAAGAAGCTATTCATACTGCTAGATATATATACCAAACACATAGGAATGAAAGTATACGCAGTCTGGAATTTGCTTTAAAATTCCTCTGCAAAAATATAAAAAAGAATTATGACAAACTAAGGAAGTGTATCAGTTTTTCTATGGTTGCTATAAAAAATTACCACAAACATAGCAGTTTAAAAAAACACATATTTATTATCTTATAGTTCTATAGGTTAGAAGCTCAACATGGGTCTCACTAGGCCAAAAACAAGGTGATTTTGGCAAGGTGATATTCATTTCTGGGGACTCAAGGGGAAAATTCATTTCCTTACCTTTTCTAGATTCTAGAGGTTGCCCACAATCTTTGGCTCATGGTCCCCCTCCTCCATCTTCAAAAGTAGCAATGTTGCATTGCTTTGACCATTCTTTTATAGTTATATCTTCTTATAACTCTACTCCTTTTCCTCTCTCCTCCACTTTTAACAGCCTTTATGATCCCATTGGGCCCAATTGATAATCCAGGATTATCCCCCTATCTTGAGGTCAATTGATCAGTTATTTTAATCTCATCTACAATCATAATTCCCCTTTGCCATATAATGTAAAATATTCACGTTTGAAGATTTGAACAAGGACATCTTTGAAGGTCATTAGTCATCTTACTATAGAGAGAAAGGAAAGAAGAAAGGAATGAAAACAAAGAAAAGAAGGAAGGGAACAATGATGTGAGAAAATCTTGATAAATTTGAAAAGTGGTGGTAATATTTGGGATTTTTCCTACTTTTGTTGATGTTTCAAAATTAAGAGAAAAACAATAAACAACAATGACTTGGATGAGAAGCCATGATGCATGTCTCAAAATTCATGACTTCAGTAAGATGATGTACATAATCTTTTCCATCACATACTCTTATGATATAAACAATCCCTTCTGCCTACATATTTCAAAAATTATTATCTGTAATTTTCTTGTGATGAACTTTGAAGGGAACATTGTATATTATGTTGTATTTATGATCAATGTGTTTTTTCCGCCCCTAAGGTAACCTGCTCCATGATATGGTTAATATTTTTGGTTTTCTTAGTGTGCCCCTCTGTACTTACCACTGTGCTGAACATATAGTCAGCCCCTCATAAGCAAGTAATTAATGAGAAATGTGCAGTTCTAACACATCATATCTGCGGCACACATTTATCTAACAGTAGGGCCTTTGCCTCATAAAAAGCAGCTCGTAGAACCTCCATTATGTTTGAATCCAGTTCAGACCTGAGTCCAGTAGAACATGTCAGAAATATATATATGATATTTAAAATACTTGCCTATCCGTACTTTAGATAGACCACTTTCTACATGTAGAAATTCAATTTTACTGTTTTCTAGTCTAAAGATAATTCTAAATTTTTCAGACAAAAGATCATCTAAGTGTACTGGTTATATCAAATCTGCTCTCACATTGCAGCCTCTTCAAAGACTGTCTCCCAGTGCCCCACCCAGGACCAACATTGAGAATAACTTCATTGTCTGTCCTAAATCAAATGAGAAAAATGTGTAAAGCACTATTCCTCAGGAAAGACAAACAAGCTAACATTGGATTCCCTGGCCTCAGTTGAAATTTTGATTTCACATACAATATTATTTTAGGTGAAAAGAATTGCATTTTTTTGCCAATATTTACTAAACAGAGGTCTTAATTTTCTCTTTCCCAGTATGTGGGAGCTTCACTTCATGCAGCTCTCCTTGCCATTCTATTGTGTTAAAACAGCAAGCTTGTCAAGAATGGAGACAGTGAAGCAATATACACAGAGTCTATGGGAGACATTTTCTCTATGGGTTAAAGTAAGTTGTTGGATCAAAGTCAGGACGTAGATGCTACAGCTGGTCTGGGAAAAAATGGCAATTAAGAGGGAAAAAAAGAACAGAAAGAGAGAATCACAGAAAGTCTTTTTTTAGGTGGCAACAACAGAACCAGACTGCTTGAAACTGGTAACTGACTCCAAATGTCACATTTTTCACTGAATGCTAAATAATATTGCTATTTTATAACTGTCACTTGGTTATATTGGTGGCCATATTAACTTATTTCATAACAACCTTATTGCATAGATTTTTATACACTGTTTGATATCTTCCTATTATGTTTACTCCTTTCAAGAATACTTAGAATTGAAGGAAAGCAGGTTTAAAGGTTAAGGAACTCTTCCTTTGAGTGACTTTCATCCCAGCCAAGCTTGGTATATCCACTGTGATCAATTCATGCGCTTCTGTACAGGTTAACACTCGGTACCTGTATGATTACCAATCCATTAGAAAATCACTTCTTTAGTCTAACTGTATACTTGTGTCAGAGAAAGTAAAAACGAAATAAGGCAATAAGAAAAATAAATGTTTTAAAGTACTTTCTCTGACAAAGTTGGGTAACTTACAATAATCCTGGAGAAGCAAAATTACTGCATAATAATCCATATTTCCTGGTGATATTTATCATCTAACTCACACACACAAAAACGATAGTAAATGAATAGAAGGGGCATAAACACAAAAATCCTTTTCAAAATGATAAAGGACAAGAACATATGAGAGATCTCAACACACTCAAAGCTGGGTAGGAACTGACTTAGCTGGGTGGAGAAAAGCTGAAATAGAATTGCCTGTTTGAGAAGGGGAGGGTATTAAAGAGTAGCAAAGTAATCCAAGTGAAAGAACAATTGCAATGTTTATATATTGGAGACACTAGTTACCTCCAAAGGTCAGAATGCAGGGGAGGTGGGAAACAGGTGGTTGAAAATCTATAAAATTAGCAATTGGAGCCCAGATTCCTTCCTCCAGCCTGTGCAACAAGAACACTTCATCTTCTCCACCTCTACAATGGCAGGAGTTTACTCTCTAGAGATGAACTAGTGTAGTTCTGAGTTTAGGGACATGAGTATAGCCAAGGAGGCAGATGAGCCATTTGACTGAAAAATAGAGTGATTCAGCAAAATCTAGCATTCTAAATGGTGAGAGCTCCAACTCCCTTTTCCTCACTTGGCTCCCAAGAACTTATATCATATACCCAGGCTCATACCCACCTCCCCTCCAGGCCACCCCAGGAATATGATTATAGATTTCTCTCTGGGAAAACTGCCCAGTCCAATTGATAAGAGCTACAAATCTTTACATGGGGCTTATTGTGGTACAATGGTGTCGCCCACCAATCAAAAAGTTCTGCCCTTGTACAAAATGCTTGCACCTGGTTTTTAGAGTTCCAATTTTAAAAATGAATGGACACAAAGTATCACCAGACCATCAACAATAACATTTAAAATGCAGGACAGAGTCCAAAAGAACAAACAGGAAACAAATAATTCAATGGAAATGGTGAAGAGAAAGTAAAAGAAAAAAGACTATAATTAATATCTTCAAAGAGAAAAGAAAATAAACATGAATCAAGAAAACTGTGGGCCATGTGCGGTTGCTCACACCTGTAATCCCAGCACTTTGGGAGGCCAAGGTTGGAGGATCACTTGAGGCCAGGAGTTCAAGACCAGCCTGAGCAAGAGTGAAACCCCATCTTTACAAAAAACATTAATAGAAAAATTAGCTGGGTAATGGTGCCACACACCTATGGTTCCAGCTACTTGGGAGGCTGAAGTAGAAGAATCGCCTGAGCCCAGGAGCTTGAGGTTGCAGTGAGTTATGATGGCAAACAAAACTGTGCACTTAAAAGGATTTAGAAAACAAAAAAGAGCTCCTAAAAATCAAAATGTAATATGAGAAAAAGTTCAAGAAAATGTTGAAATAAAAACCTCGGAAACAGTGTGAAAATTAGAATAAAAAGATTAGATAATTAGAGTAATACAAAGGGTCAATAGATGGAAAATGAATTCCAATTTAGAATTTTACAAAAAGCCAACCTATCAATTAATGTAAAGGTAGACTAAAGGCATTTTCAGGTGAGCAAGGTCTTAGAATGTTTCCTTCCCATGTACTACTTCTCAGGAAGCTACTGTAAGACTGAGTCATGGGGGAAAAAAGGAAAAAAAAAAAACACAATTGAATTCTTAAAATAAGTGTAAAGAGAAGTCCTAAGACAATAGCAATCAGCCCTAGAGAGGAACCCCACCAGCCTTGAGCAAAAGATCAGAAGGCTCTGGTAGGTGTGTGTCTCTCTTTATCTCATATACAGACACACACATGCACATGCACCTGAACTGATGAAACGCCTAATGCCTGATACATTTGATTATTCTGAGAAAATTTTAAGCTCTATCAGAACTAATTTGAGTACTCAAAGGAATACAAAGACAAAAATATTGAGCAAATGTAAAAGAGTGCCATTATTAACTCCAAAAATAAATTGTACAGTACAAGAAACATTATCAGAGTCAATCATGTAGTATACAAAATATACTATAATTATTATTAAAAAATGCTAAGTTCTCAATATATTTTATATATGCCTTTACTTTTTCACATATACAAAACAAGTGTAAATAATAATTATATAATCATAGACATGCAAACAATGAATATTGATGTAATCAAAGTAATGATTTCACTATATTTAGAAGATGAGTGAAGAGGAAGTATGTGTGTGCATGTGTGTGTTTGCACACATGCACAGTGTGGGAGAAGGAGGTCTATATAACAGCTAAATCTGCAATTTCCATAGCAGGAAAAAATAATCTGAATTTGAAGATAAAGAAATAGCAATCAACTCATATTATTTAAAAATATGAAGCTAAATATAAGTAGAAACAGCTAAAATGTTGAAAGCAGTTGCTTCTCTGTTAGCAGGAATTAAGGGTAGATGTGGATGGGTCAAAGGACCATTGTTTTTGGAATAGTTGAAATATGCAAAGAACTACCCTGTAGAAGTTCGCAGACTCTAAAACCAAAATACAGTGTTCAAATACTGTTTCTACCATGAACTAGATGTAATCTTGTGACTTCAGTGTTTAATGCCTTTATTTCCCTGTTTATAAAATTGGATAATAATAGTCCTACCTCATAAGAGTTGTCTTACAGGTTGAGTTAATACATACAATTATTTAAATATTATCTGGTATAATTCATATTTAAAAGCTGAAAGTTGATGAATATTTAATAATAAAATAAAGCCATCTTAAACTACTAAAGTGCGTTTCTTATTATCTAATATCTAGACAAAAATATTTCATCAATTATACTTAATCATGAAAAATTAATTGGTGTTCATTGTAACTCAGTATGTGACTATATTGCCTAAGATATGAATTTAAATAGGCATCTAAAAAATAAGAATCTCACTCACTGAAAGGAATAAAGATAGTACAGTTGATGAAAAACTAATAACTAATGTTTGTCAGAAGGTTAATTAATACTTATGCTAATATTTCTTCTGTTCTGATGAAAATTAGTACTATATCTGCTTTAGATATGGTCATATAGTAGCAGATATGCCCTCTGTAGCTCAATTTAACATTGAAAAATCCTAAATTCTCGACATATTTTAACACATCTACTCTTTCATATGTAGTGAATCCAACATTTTAGCAAAATTGATACTGAATTATTTTTCCTCTTCAATTGTTAAAGACAATGTTTTTTTCCAAATACCAACTCTGTATAAAGAGATACTGTTAAGTAAAGGGAGGAAATCAGGTAATGTTTTGATCATGGTGGTTTTATTAATCACAACATGCAGTAAATCATGTTTGTGTTTTTATTTGTGTTTTCAATATACAATGTAAATAAGAACACCTCCAGATATTCTTTTGGCAGGCACAAAAGCTGTTTATTCGACAGATGATATACACAATAATGTATGGCTCATAATTAGGGAGAAAGCTGTAATTTAAGAAGTTCTGATGGCATTCAAACAGTTTGTGTGTAACTAAACTAAGGCTGTTAGTGAATGGCAGCTTTAAAACATTTTAAACATGTGGACAAAAAATTGAATTTTTATTATTGTAAATG
Organism: Mirza zaza; assembly: GCA_008750895.1. Taxonomy (NCBI): domain Eukaryota; kingdom Metazoa; phylum Chordata; class Mammalia; order Primates; family Cheirogaleidae; genus Mirza; species Mirza zaza. The sequence continues at coordinate 17,114 of VSMD01086541.1, forward strand.
AAAAAGGAAGATTTCTGGAGAAGCTAGACAACATACTGTAATCCAGGCTTGAATGAGTTGAGGAGGAATGGTGTCGTATAAATAGAAACCTGCTCTTCCACACATGGGCCAAATCTTTGCCTGAAGTCCTCATGCACAACACACTCTATGTGGAAGTAACGAGGCAATTGGAGAGGCAAGTATAACTATATGGTACATACAGTGTGCAAAGAGCATTGTTGGGGGATGCACATACATGTTCAATTTAATTAGTAGTCAGCATGACATGCATAAGTCCTTAAGCTATTTCAATTCATAATTGATATGGCATGCCTACAACTTAAGCGAACTTAAAAATAAAGATAATACATTCCTTCCAATTAATTTGAGTGTCTCAAATGCCATGTTGACATGTCCTTTTATTGTCAATTAAATTGATCACTACATAATTAACCTTTTAGAAGATCAGAAATACAAAAGCAACCATACTTTGGCCGATTTTGTCAAGTTACATAGCTATAGCCCAAAAAGTTAGGTTTGAACTCCATGGCTGAGCCAATTTTCTTAGAATAATACATAAAGAAAGTTTACTGGAGGGACTAAGCTCTTCTACAAATAAAGGAAATTTTCATTTCCCTGATTTAAATGATTTAAATGTGGAAATTCATATTTTAATAAATGTGTGGTGAACTTTAGAATCTTATAGAGCCAAATAAGTTATATCATCATCTCCTATGTTTCCAAGTAACAAAGAATAAAATATTTAAAATTACCATTATTAATTTATTTATGAATTTCCTTTACACATGAAGATATAATTAGGTATAATTAGAAATAGCAATTATTGGCCCCTTACCAATTCAAAACACTGTGTCACATGCTTTACACACAATATCACATACAATCCTCATAACATTATTGTGAAGTAAAGGTTACCACCATCCCCATTTTATACTTGAAGAAATAAAGGCTGATGATGTAAAATAAATAAAATCTTCATTCCTTTTAACCTACGTAATCTTAAAAAGTAGAAAGATATGGTAATATACACATCATACATTTAATTTAAACCCCGAAGTATTTTTATTCTGAGTATTTGAAACTCAGAAAAGAATCACAATGAGACATGTTCACCTTTACAGGATGCAGCACATTCTAGAAATTTTGTATAATGTACAATTTATGAATATGATAAAGCTAGTTAGAGAGAGAGAGAGATGACTGAAGGAAAGGATAAGTTATCCAAAGGACAAAGACTAATGCAATCATTACTACTACCAGACACATAGCAACATTCAAAGACACTTCTAATAAGGAAAGTTTAGGTACAGAGAACCTATATGATAAAGAAAAAATTATCTACATTGTGCTCTGTTCATCCAACTCATACTGTATTTAGTTATTTATAAGTAAAGTGCAGCTTAGAAAACATTTTAAAATTACTTTCATAATATTTTCTTTAAGTTTTTTTTTCCAGCATATTACAGGGGTGCAAATGTTTAGGTTACATATATTGCCTTTGCCCCACCTGAGTTAGAGCTTCAAGCATGTCCCCCAGATGGTGGGCACTGCACCCATTAGGTGTGTATATACCTAACCCCTCTCCCCCTCCCACCTGCTCAACACCCGACGAATGTTACTACCATAGTGCACTTAAGTGTTGGTAAGTTAAGTCAGTTAATACCAATTTGTTGGTGAGTACACATGGTGCTTGTTTTTCCATTCTTGTGATACTTAGAAGAATGGGCTCCAGCTCTATCCATAGTATTTTTTAAAAGAGAGAAAATGAACAATGAGAAAAGACTAAAACAGGAAAGACAGAAAGATGAATGGATTAGTAGGCCTGAGAAGATAAATCGCTGTTTTCCTTTTGAAACATATGCCATAAAGAAAATTCAATTCATCTTATTCGCAGTATTTAGGGATTAAATAGAAAACCACTTATTATAGAATCTTACATATAGTAGGTATTTTTAAAATATATGCTATATATTGAGGGCCCAAGTTGTGTAATATAAAATTTTAGCTGCTTGGATAGTTATAAAGGGAACAAGTTACTTCTCTCAAAGACTGTGAAAATCTAACTCTACTTCCTCTACTCATGACCCTTCATATAAAAAAGACTGCCTTATGCACTGAATTAGAATAGAAAAATATAAACTAGTGGTTTCCACTTCAAATTATACTCTGTATTTGTAAATTATGTGTATTCTAAAGAATGACTTCACAAATTAGAGGACAAGATATGTGGGAAAAATGAAAGTACTACATAGTTAAATATGAGACATTAGAAATGTATTTTTGTTGGTAACTCCTGAGTTAACTCCTATAAGAGTTCAAAGACAACTTCATGAAGCAGTAATTATAAACTCTGTTGATAAAACTGTATAAAGTTATAATGTGTATGACAATAACAGAACAAAGAAAGGAGGAGGCAATAGCACTACACTAAAGTAATTTTTTCGTATTATTGATATCAAGTTGCTATTAATCCAAGCTGGAATGTTTTTAGGTTAAGATGTTATTTGCATTTTCCAGGATAATCATTGAGAAAGTAACTGTTTTGTCTTTATTTTATTTCAAAATATTAATGTGTTACAAATGTTTCTGTTACATGGATACCTTTTATAATACTTAAGTTGGGGCCTTTAGTGTGCCCATCACCTGAATAGTGTTCATTGTACCCAATAGATAAGTTTTTATCCCTCCCTCTCACCCCCTTCTTGATTTCCAATGACCTTTACATTTCTTTGCACCATTATGTGCTCATCGATTAGCTCCCTGTTCTTAGAGAGTGCATGTGGTGTTTGTCTTTCCATCCTGAGACACTTCACTTAGGATAATGGTCTCCAATTCCATCCTAGTTGCTGCAAAAGACTATTTTATTCCTTTTTATGTTTGACTAGTACTCCATGGTATATATAGACCATATTTTCTTAATCCATTTATGAATTGACATACACTTAGATTTATTCCATATCTTCAAAATTATGAATTGTGCTGCAATAAACATTCAAGTACAGATGTCTTTTTGATAAAATGACTTCTTTTCCTTTGGGTAGATATCCAGTAGTGGGATTGCTGGGTCAAATGGTAAATCCATTTCTATTTCTTTGAGGACTCTCCATACTGTTTTCCATAGAGGTTGTACTAATTTACAGTCCCATCAACAGTGTATAAGTGTTCTTTTCTCTCTGCATTCATGCCAGCATCTGTTGTTTTCTGACTTTTTAATAACAGCCATTCTGACGGGGTAAGGTGATATCTCATTGATGGTTTTAATTTGCATTTCCCTGATGGTTAGTGATGTTGAGCATTTTTTCACATGTTTCTTGGACATTTGTCTATCTTCTTTTGAAAAAGAAGTTACTGTTTAAAAAATAGTAAAAGAAACAGCTAGGAAATTAAAATGGCACACTCTCTATTTGCATATTTACTGAAAATATATCTATTTAATACAGGGATGAAGAACCTTTTCATGTTGGAAGGTTGCATTAATTTAGCTATAAACAAATAAGGCTGCATTCAAGAAACTTTAATTAGATATACTCAAAAATGTATATTATTTTGTAAAAATCTAACTACTATGTATTTAACAATTTCAAAAACTGGAAACTATTTATTAATTTTCAAGTTAACTAACCTCTTGATGACTTTGTTGTATCTGCGTTTCGTTGAAAAGCATTTAGATATTTGGTTGCAGCATGGAGGTCCACAGGATCAGCTGATCCTCTAAATAGGTATCAGTAATTTATGACCTTAAGGGCATCTTGATTTGAGTTAGATGGAAGAATATAGATTCGCAGCAATAAGTGGTTGGAAACCAAGAAAGCGTTTTGGGGGCATGCTGCCAAAGGTGTGGGTATTATACTGCATTTGTCCGTATTTCAGTTGGCTATTTCTTAGCATCAAACAATGAGAACTCAATCAATTCCATCTGTAGTTCTTCAGATGCGTTGGTGATATAATCTAGGTGAAGCTGAAACGCTAATTTGAGTGTGATATCATGATTCTCAAAGTCAACGAACCTTTCATTGTATTCTCCAATTAATAGGTCTATAACAGGTGCGTATTCTTCAAATGATTCATGTATATCACATTTTGGATTTAAAGGTACAAATAAGTTGAAAATAAATAGATGGAGAAAAATATACCATGCAAGCAGTAACCAAAATAGACTGAAGCAAATCTACTAATATTAGACACAATACATTTTAAGACAAAAGTTGTTACTAAAGACAAAAGGGACATTTTATAATGATAAAGGGTTAATCAGGAAGATATGCAATTGTAAATATAAATATACATAACAACAAATTTCAGTAACACAAAAAGCGCAAATAGAATTGAAGGGAGAAGTAGAAAATTCAATAATAGTGGCTGGAGACTTCAATATCACATTTTCAATACTTGATAGAACAATGAGGCAGAAGATCAATATGTAAATATGAGATCTTATAGATATCTTAAAGGTATCTGTAGATATCTATAGAAGGCTTATGGATATCTATAGAAGGCTCTACCCCACAACAGCAGAATATAAATTCTTCTCAAGTGCGCCTGAAACATTCTTGAGAATAGATTATATGTTAAACTATAAAACAAGCTTCATTAAATTTAACAGTTGAAATCATACAAAATGTGTTCTCCAACCCCATGGGATGAAATTAGAAATCAATAACAGAAGGAAATTTTAAAAATCCAAAAATACGTGGAAGTTAAGTACACTCCTCAATAACTAATGAGTCCAAGAAGAAATCATAAGGTAAATTTTAAAAATACTTTGAGATGAATGAAAGCAAAAATGCAACATACTAAAAGTTATGGGATATAGCAAAGGCAGTGATTAAGAGGAAATTTTCTGCTAAAAATACCTATAATAAGAAAAAGGGAAAAAAAGTTAAATCAGTAACCTGATCTTTCATCTTTAGGAACTAGAAAAGAGTGAAATCAACACAAAGAAAGCAGAAGGACAAAAATAGTGCAGGTTAGAATGGAGATAAATAAAATAAAGAACAGAAAAACAACAGTGTAAATTTACTAAACCAATAATTGGCTCTTTGAGGTATCAATAACATTGACAAACCTTTCACTAGATGAACCAAGAAAAAAAGAGATAAAACTCAAATCACTAAAACCATTAAAGGAAGAAAGGACATGATGAATAATTTTACAGAAATAAAAATAATTTGAAGGAAAAACAGTGAATAATTATGTGCCAACAATTTAAATAATCTAAATGAAAGGATGAACAGGAATAAATGAAAGGAACAAATTCCTAGGTAGAAATAAACTTCTAAAACTGAAACAAAAAGACATAGAAAATCTGAATAAACAGTTAAAAGGTTTGAGTTAGTGATTTAAAAATTTCAACAAAGAAAAGTCCAATGTCAGATGGCTTTAATGGTGGATTTTACCAAATGTTTAAAGAGATAACACAAACACTTTACAAACTCTTCTAAAAAATAGAAGAAGGAGCACATTCCAACTTATCCTATGATGCCAGTATTATCTTGATAACAAAACCAGACAATGACATCACAAGAAAAGAAAACTACACACCAATATCTACTAGGGATATAGATTCAAAGAAAGCAATTACCAAAAAACCTACTGCTAACATACTTCATAGTGAAAGACTGAATGCTTTGCCCCAAGACAATGAAGGGAGCAAGGATGTCTGTTCTCCTCATTCTTATTCAACATAGCACTGGAAGTTCTAGCCAGCACAATAAGGCAAGAAAAAGAAATAAAAGACATACAGATTGAAAATGAAGAAACGTAACTGTACTTATTTGCAGATGCCATAATTTTTTATGTAGAAAGTTCCAAGAACTAAGTTCTAGAAAAATTCCTAGAACAAATAAATAATTTCAGCAAGGTTATAAGACATAAGATCAATACTCAAAATATCAAGTGCATTTGTACATCCTAAGAATGAACACTCATGGAAACCAAAACAATAAATCTTTGTAGAAACTGATATTAAAAACACAATAACCTTTACAAGTGCTCAAAGAAATGAAATATTCAATTATAAATTTTACAAAATATGGACAGGACCTGTATGCTGAAAATGATAAAATTCTAATGAAAGAAATCAAAGAATATCTAAATAAATGAGATATTATATATTAATGGATGGAAGACTCAACTTAGTAAAGATGACTAAATTGATATATATATTTAATTTTAATTTTAATAGAATAAAAATTTCAATTTACACAATTTAAATGTATAAATCGGTTCATACAGTTAAAGTTCTCCCTAAATTGACCTATACACTTAAGACAATTCCTATCAAAACCCCAATCAGATTTTTGTAGACATAGACAAGCCTATTCTAAAATGTATATGGAATGTCAAAAGATCAATAGCAAAAGCTATTCTATATTGTAAAGAGAAATAATGTGGAAGAATCACCTTACTTGACCTTAAAGTTTACTAGATAGTTACAATATTTAAGATAATATGGTACTGGCAGAAGGATGGATACACAGATCATAACAGAATAAAATATAGAACCAACATGTAGACCCACACAAAAGTGTCTTACTGATTTTTGCCAAAGGTGAAAATGCAATTCAATAGAGGAGGTAGCCTTTTCAAGAAACAGTATGGGAACAATTAGACATCCATAAGCAAGAATGAACCTTGACCTAAACCTCAACTCTATAGAAAAATAAGCTAAAAATGAATCACAGACTTAAATGTAAAACATAAAACTATTAGAAAAATACTTGGGAGAAAACCTTTGGAACCTAGGATTAGGCAAAGAGTTTAATACCAAAAATATAGTCAAGAGGAGAAAAAATTAATAAATTGGACCTTATCAAAATTAAAAAACTTCTACTCCAAGAAAGATTCTGTTAAAAGGAAGAAAAAGAAGCCTAAACAATGGAAGAAAATGTTTTCAAACCACATATACATATTAGATAGAATATATAAATATATAGATATATAAAGAATCCTCAAAACTCAACATTAATAAAACAAATAATCCAAATAGCAGATGGGCAAAAAACATAAAGCAGTATTTCACTGAAGAAAGTATACAGATTACAAATAAGCACAAGAAAACATGTTTAACATTATTAGCATTAAAAAATGCAAATGAAAACCAAAATGAGATATTAGTACATACCCATCAGAATAGCTAAAATAAATAATAGTGACAATACCAAATACTGGTAAGGATGCAGAGAAACTGGATCACTTATATATTGCTGGTTAGAATGTCAAATGGTGCATCTGCTCTGCAAAGCGGTTGGGCAGTTTTTCTAAAACCAAAAATGTGCTTGCAATAGAACCCAGCAATTATACTCTTGGGAATTTATACCAGAGAAATAAAAATGTATGCTAATGCAAAAACATGTACACAAATATTCATAGCAGCTTTATTCATAATAGATAGAAACTGAAAATAACTTGCATACCTTTCAATGGTTATACTGTGTTTCATTTATACCATAAAATACTACTCCTAAATAAAAGGGAACAATTTATTATTACTTGCAGCCACTTGCATGAACCTCAAGGGAATTACACTGAACGAAAAAAAGCCTATCTTTAAAAAGTTACATGCTGTATTATGGCTCAATTTATCTAACATTCTTGAAATAACAAGTTTATAGATATAGAGAACATATTACTAGTTGCTAGGAGTTAAAGAATGGAAGTCAAGAGAGAAATAGCTATAAAGGGGTAACTTGAGGGACCCCTGTAGTGATAGAAGAGTTCTGTGGTAGTTATGATACTACACATTCGATAAAATTGCATAGAATTATACGCAAACACACACACACACATAAATGAGAAGCATGTATAATTGTGAGCTATGAATAAGCTCTGTGTATTGTACCAATGTCAATTTCCTGGTGTGTTACTGTACTATAATTATGTTAGATATCAGCCTTGAAGGAAAAGGTGTGAAGAGTGCACCAGATCTCCTTGTACATTTCCTGGCAACTTCCTCTACATCTATAATTATTTCAAAATAAAAAGTTTTTTTTAAGAGATAGTAATAAATATTCAAAACTTATCACTTCCTACTCATTTTACTATTATCTATACTTTTGAATTTATTTATGTCTGTTATATCTGAATAGAAAAATACTATATAATCGCATATCTCCTTCCAATTCTGTATTCATTAACATTACATTGGTAGCCTCAAATCAGCCATGGTAGAAGTATTTATACCATAGAAATTGGCAAACACAACAAATTAGGACTTGATAAACTGTTTATTGCTTTTCTGGATTTGAGGGGAAAATATTAACAACTTAGAACTTGAAAGTGTGTCATTTCTGTAACAGACATATTGTGAACAACATTTCAAGAAATCAGGAAAAATTCTTCCAGCGTTCAAAAACTATTGTACTTTTCATCAAAATGTCACTCACATCGTTGAGGAACAAGTTAATTATATTTTTCTTGTTTCACTTTCACCTGACACATAAGTGTAAATAAACAATCAAGCAACATTTGTGTCAGTATACTCAGATTGCTGGTTAAACATTTACCAGCACACCACTACTTAGAATGATTATGTGGTCCTGGTTCTGGAAGCACTCTCAAGAGAACAGACATAATAAGTAAATGAAACTGAGGATCCTAATCCCACTATTGAAATTTAAACTTCTGCAGCTATAGAGCCTGCTGGGATTTCAGTAGACAGCATGATAAGAGTAGACTGAGCCATGTATAAAGTAGTAGTCAACTCACATGATTTAGGTAAACTCCATGTGCTTGGAGTTAGGGTGTCTGCACATGCAGTTGTCCATTCAAGTCTTGTCAATAATCTCCTGCAGTTTCTGCACACTTGAATGATATTAGAACTACTTAAAATTCCTTGGCAGATCTAATGCTCGTTGTTTTTTTTGTCAGATTTTATGTACATAGTTCTTCAGGTCATACATCTCTGCTGAAGCACCAGCCAAAAGTATCTGGTTATTATTCTGTCACAGCGGAGAATTCTTAGCCTACCTCTGGATGGCTTCCAGTAGGCTCCTGGCTTGGATTTGGAGCAGGTAGCCACCTATTTGCCTTCACCAGGCGTCTCAAGATTGGAACTTGAGTTTCTGTCCTCTGGGCTCTGAGCAGACAGAAATATGTGTACATATGTACAAATATGTGCTCTTGTTGAGGGAGTTCTTTTGAAGCAAGTTTCTATGCCTCCTCAGTTAAAGCTGCTTTGCTAACAATAGAAGGACAATTTGACCTCTTCTTGATTTAGGATTTCTGGAGAATTATGGATTTCTCAGAACTCTTAGGAACTAAATAAAATGTGACATCCATAAAGTTAGGAGTAGCAGATTCTGATTGTTCATATTCTGATGACAATAGGAGCTTACCGGGATGGAGAATATCATTAACACTCTTCTAGGTGGGGAAATAGGTGGTAGCTCAGTATGCTTATCCCTACCCTGCCTCATTGGTGCTGGTGGGGCACAGACAGGGTTCAGAGAAAGGCAGCCTGTGAATAATTAACAGTGAGAGGATTCAGAGCTTCAGAAGAGAAGAAGTCTAGGTTTTAACATCCGGAAAATAAACAGGATTATTTCATATCCTGGTATGTTACAAAGAAACAGTTAACTGAAATACTTTTAAAATACAAATCTGTAAATGAATTTTTACTTTACAAATTGTTTCAATCACTCTGTAACTTTCATAAAAATGTTCATTTCCTTGGAATAAAATTCAAAGCCCTTCTACATATGGTTCTCCTACCCATGACTATTAACTTCCCCCCATTCCTTTTTAAACACTTTACATGTGTCTATTCTTCCATCAGCCTACTATCTCCATGCTGTTCCTTCTGCTGGAAATGCTCTTCCACATCTGTCTATTAGTTAATTTCAATTAACTTTCATGAATCAATAGTCTTCACTTTGTATGGATGATGCCCTGACCCTCTAAGCCAAGTTGGGGATCTTCTACTATATATTCATATACTTGAGGATATCTTTATTAGTGCTTTTATGACATCCTATTGTAATTTCAATTCACTTACCTATTGAATCATAGCTGATTATCTTCACATCCTCAAAGTTTAACACAGTGTTTAACATTTTCAATGGATGCACGAACCACTTTAGGACTGATAACCAAATTCTGAGAATATTTGAAACCCTGAGAATTCCATGAGTGAACTAAAACTCTTGTCCAGGGACTACTTCTGCTCCTTTCTAATTCATTTCAATCACATTTTTAGAAGTTAAAAACCTCAAATATTTTTCTAATAGATTTTTTTATGATAAATAATAACTCAATAATGGCTGGAGTTGTGTGTTTAATGTGTGACAGACATTTGTCTAAGCACTTTGTATTTCATCCTTTTGAGATAAAGACTGCTATTATGTTCATATTACAGATAAAGCAAGAGGGAATTAATAATGTGTCCGAGATCAAACAGCTAGAAAGTGGTACAATTGGGAGACAAACCTGTTCAGCCCGGCTCCTTGACCCACATACTTAACCACTGGGTAACACTTACTCTCCCAAAGATTACATTCTCTTGGGAGCACACTACAAATTTGGTTCATTTTAATTGCTCATGACTTCCTCCACCTTTCACAATGAACACAGTAAACTCATAAAATACTAATTTTGCACATCTATCTTCTTAAATGTAAAATAAGCTGAAATGACTACTTAACTCCACTCACGTCTCAGAATAACATGCAAGGAAGCATTTTGTAAACTCTAAAGTTTCACAGTGAGGGTTTTTGCACAGATCAGTGATATCTTTTGGTTTCTTTCCTGTCTTAAAGTCATCTTGCTACTTCCTTGCCTTATGCCTTTCTCAGCATCTTTATATTAGTTAATGAAGTCTTAATTATACTAAGTTTTTCAGACTCTGCCTCCCTAAAAGGAAAAGCTGGCATACTTTTAAAGGATATTTATGCAGCTGAATAATAGGCATTGATTTACTGGACTTCATTATTCTCATCTTAAAATAAAGTTCTGCAATTTCCTTAATATCACTGAGGGAAGGACAAGGATCAGAGCAGGTGAAAGGCCAGGCCTCTTATCACTGCACTTCAACCAAAGATCTGATTTCCTCTGATTTTCATACTCATATTTCAGAAATATTTAATGAGCCCTGGATGCAGACACTGTCCTGTGCTGGACACAAGTAATAGAGTGATGAGCAAAGAGGGCACCGTCTTCCTAGTTGCAGGGCGTTTGGAGTCTAGTGGCGAGAGAACCACAGTGAAAACACACTGCAGATACTGAAGCATGACAAATGCCAAACGTGGGCACAGTATGTGGTGCCAGGGGGCTTTACTTGGAAATGAGCTTCTTGCTTTCTAGAAACATATTTCATAGTCAAGATTTCCTATTTAAAACTTCTAAAACTTTGTCTAAGTTTTCTAAGGTCCTTTCCAGTTTGACCATTATATAATCTGATGAAACAAAAACATCCATTTGTGAGGGCAGTTTTAAAAGTTAGCTAATTAGTTCTTGCAGCTAATTCAGTTAATATAAAAAAGCATGCTGAGTGACATCAGTCTGAGGTGAGCAATGATCATTATGAACCAAAACATTTATTTGATCTTTGAATGTTCCTCTTATTAATCCGTTCTCACTTCAAAGACTGTGAAATGTTCCTGCATTTTGTCCTACACTGACCATTCAACTAAGTGTCACTACAACAGGGTCAGCAAACGATGGCTTCTCAGTCAAATCCAGCTTATTGTCTGTTTCATTCAGTCCTCAAGATAAGAATGGTTTGTACATTTTCAAATGGTTAAAAAAAGTCAGTATTGTTTAGTTGTGACAAACCTTATTTATCATCCACAAAGCCTAAATTATTTGCTCTCTGTTCCTTTACAGAAAAAGTTTACTGACATTTGCATTAAAACATGAGTTTACTGAAGCATTATCAACAACACACTCATACTACTAATATTCAATTCAGTTCTGTGCTTATGGATTTTATTACAAGCTTTAAATGTATATGAGCTACTTTTTCAGCCTTTAATTTTCAGGAATATTTTCCATTAACACACCGAGCAATCAAATACCTTTATTTAAAAACGTACCTGACATTTTTTTTTAATCTTAATTCATTAACAGCTTTCTAAAGTTTATTTTGGGCAATTGAAGTTAAAATACAAAAAGTCAACATTAGGTGTCAGTATTTTACATATTATTTAGTAAGTGTATGTCAATGAAAAAAATGTATTGCATTATTGCAGACAGCATTTTCACTGAAAAAATTTCACCTTCTGTTATACTTCTTATTCTACCATTTTTTGTCTTCTGTATTATTAATAAATGTTCTTTATGATACCTACAAAATAAATTTTTAGAAATTTTCCTCTTTTGGTATCTGTTGCTATATTTTCACCATGTGTCTGTGAATAGGAATTGATACTAACATAGTACTAACATAGCCTCAAAAAACTCATGTGTTAATGGAGACGTTAGTAAACTTTTTCTGTAAAGGAACAAAGTAAATAACTTAAGTTTTGTGGATGATAAGGTCTGTCACAACTACACAACTCTGATATTATAGCATGAAAGATACCTTAGACAATAATACATGAATGAATGAGCATAGCTCAATTCTAAAAATAAGTTGACAATGAAATTTGAATTTTATATATTTTTTTATGTCATGATTTTTTTTTCATTTTTTAACCATTTAAAAATGCAAAACCTATTTGTAGACAAGTGTCTTCTAACTGTTTTCCATAATGACCTGAATGAAGCTTCAAAATAGAAACCATTTAGTGGCAGAGTGGTTTTGTGGGGAGAATACCAGGGAGGCATTATAGGGAAGTGGAAAGAATACAGAATTTGAATTCCTACTCCAAGATTTCAGTAGCTTTGTGATTTAGGGTAATTTCCTTAACGTTATCTGTGACTTAATTTTCTAATCGATATCATTGTAGGGGGAGTGAGGCATCATCTAGTTTCTACTCCGTAGGGTTGCTATGAGGATTAAATAGTCTAACACAGTTTTTCATAAATTCCTTGTCAAAATTGCTGGCTCAATGAATGCCTCACAAACGTTAGCACCTCTCTTCTGCTATCTACTATATTTTTTATATTTAAATTATTTTGAAAAAAAATGTTAATATATGAAAAAATGCAGTAAAGACCTTCGAAAATAGAGGTTTTCTTCTTTAATCATTTAATCATACAAAATCCTAATTCTTTGTGTGTGTATGTGTTTGTGTGTGTTTCGAAGTCCTTTAATTTATACATCAGGATCAAAATAATTTCTCAAAGAACCAGAGATTAAATAAACCAAATCTATTCCATGCCTCTATATCTATCTGTAAATGATTTAGTCTGAGTTTGTTTTAGTGCTTCCACATCTATATGCAACATATGAGCAAAAAGAGGATTTCTAAAGATATAAAAACTATATTGAGCCCTAATATATCACTAAGGGAAAAATAAACAACAAATAAAGGGCAAAGAACATAAATAGTCAATATACACATACACAAAAACAGTATGCATGATCATCAGATATTTAATATAATGTTCAACACTATTAATAAACAATAAAGTAAAAATAGAAACACTGAATTTCAAAAATCAATTGTTAGAAAGGGATCATCAGGGTTTTTTCTTAATTTAAATGAAAGTAAGTGGTCAAGTGTTCTTGATTACTTTTCCCATTATGAAGTAGAATCCAACTCTCTTCCTCTTAAATCTGAGCTGACCTTAGTGACTTCTTTGACCAACAGGATGTGGGTCTCTTGTGGCTGTCATGGAAGCCTTGCAGTTCACACCTTGGTCTCTTAAAATAGTTTCTCAAGGGGAAGCTGGCTACCATGTCAGAAGTCTCACTACCCTAAGACTGTCATGCTGAAGAAGGCACAGGTAGGCATTCCCATCAGCAGACCCAGATGAACCCAGTTGATATAGTTTGGATATTTGTCCCCGCCAAATCTCATGTTGAAATTTGATCCCCAAAGGTGAGAGACTAATGGGAGGTATTTGGATCATGGGAGCAAATCCCTCCTGAATGGCTTGGTGCCATGCTCGCCGAGTTCTCACTCTATTAGTTCCCTCAAGATCTGATTGTTTAAGAACCTGGCACCTCCTTCCCCCGCTCTCTCTCTTGCTCTCTCTCTCTCCATGTGACATTCCTGCTCCCCCATCACCTTCCACCATGACTAAAAGCTTCCTGAAGCCCTCACCAGAAGCAGATGCTGATGTTATACAGCCTGCAGAACCATGAGCCAAATGAACTTCTTTTCTTTATAAATTATCCAGCCTCACATATTCCTGTATAGCAATGCAAAATGGCTAGACACCAGCCATCTAGCCATTCCCTGTAAAGTACCAGATATGGGAGTAAAGAAATCCTGGCCCCTGTAGACCAGCACATTTACCAGCTGAATTCAACAGAGTGTCCCCAGTGGATGTCACACAGAGCAGAAGAATCATTAAACCAAGCCTTTTCAAAATTCTAGATCAAAAATTTTTAGGTGAGTTGATTTTAGCCTCTAAATTTTGGGATAATTTGTTAAATAGAAAGAGATAATCAGAACAATGACAATTCTGAAAGTTGGTAGACTGCATGGGGGCAATCCGTGTAACCAAAACATTTGTATCCTTGTATTATTCTGAAATGAAAAAATAAATAAATAAATAAGTGCCAGGTGTGGTGGCTCATGCCTGTAATCCTAACACTCTGGGAGGCCGAGGTGGGAAGAATGCTTCAGGCCAGGAGTTCAGGACCAGCCTGAGCAAGAACCAGACCCTGTCTCTACTAAAAATAGAAAAAATTAGCCAGGTGCAGTGGCAACTGTCTGTAGTCCCAGCTACTTGGGAGGCTGAGGCAGGAGGATGGTTTGAGCCCAGGAGTTTGAGAGTTTGAGGTTGCAGTGAGCTATTATGACACCACTACACTCTAGCTGGGGGGGACAGAGCTAGACTGTCTAAAAAAAAAAATTTAGACTTTTTATACTGCTTGAGTCAAAGTTGTAAGTGTGCTCATCACCCAGATAGTGTACCTTGTACCCATCTCTTCACCCATCTCTTCCTCCCCCCTCCAAACTGCTTGATTTCCATTGAGTTTTACTTCTATCTGTGCACATGAGGGCTGATTGGTTAGTTCCAATTATAGTGAGTACATGTGGTGTTTGTTTTCCCATTTTTGTGATACTTCACTTAGCAGAATGGTCTCCACTTCCATACAGATTGTTACAAAAGGTATTAATTCATGTTTTAATGTACTCCATGGTATACATATACCACATTTTATTAATCCACTCATGCATGAATTGATGGGTTGATTCCACAACCCCTTTGTGATTGTGAATTGTGCTGTAATAAACATTCTAGTGCAAGTGTCTTTCTGATAAAATGACTCTTTTTCCTTTGGATATATACCCAGAAGTGGGATTGCTGGGTCAAATGGTAGGTCTATTTTAGTTCTTTAAGGAATTTCCATACTTTTTTCCATAGAGATTGTACTAGTTTGTAGTCCCACCAACAGTATATAAGTGTTCCTTTTGCTCTGCATCCATGCCAGAATCTATAGTTTTGGGACTTTTTGATAAAAGCCATTCTCACTGGGATAAGGTGATATCTCATTTATTTGTATTTCCCTGATGATTAGAGACATTGGGCATTTTTCATATGTTTATTGGCCATTAATCTATCTTCTTTTGAAAGCTTCTGTTCATGTCTTTTGCCTACAATTAAATGGAGTTGTTTGATTTTTTCTTGTTAATATGCTTGAGTTCTTTGTAGATTCTGGTTATTAGCCTTTTATAGGATGTATAGCATGTGGATATTTTCTCCTATTATGTAGCTCATCTATTTGCTCTGTTGATTGTTACGTTGGCTGTGCAGAAGCTTTTTAATTTACCCAAATCCCATTTATTTATTTTTGTTGTTACCGTGAATGCCATTGGGGTATTCTTCATAAATTCTTTGCCTAGGTCTATATCTATAAGAGTTTTTTCAACATTTTCTGGCTCAAACTACTCTTGCAATTGTCATGGGTGGGGGAGGGGCCTCAGCTCCCTGTCAGACTGAGTTCAAACTGTTTTCTCAGTTGCGGTAGTGAGGGGATGTGCATGGGAGGAAGTGTCTGGATGGAAGAAAGCCCACACTCCAGCCTCTCATGGGACTGTCCCAAGGGGGTGCCCCTCACAGACCGGGCAAACTCCTGGGATCACTAGTTCACCCACTATCCTTTATTTGCCACCATGCTTGAGCTTCAGGAGGGTGGAAAAGCCTTCAAGAAACTTATTGGCCCATTATTCACCAATGGCACATAGTAGGGGAAAGGGAGTCCCCCGTTACCCTTTCACTGGGCTATAAGCCTCTCTGGTTTGATCCTTGTTGATATCTTCTCCTCTTATCTTCCTCCTTCTCAAGTTTGCAGTTTTTCTCCGTGGGGTCCCCAGCCGTCTCTGTCATCTCTCTCTATGATCAACACTTGAGCTCCAACTCTTTTCCCCTCTCCTCAGTCTGATATCCTACTTTCACACTGGGACAGTCTGACAAACAATGTCTCTGGTTGGCCATCTTGGCTCCATCTAAAAAAATTCTAAAATTCTAAATCACAGTGGACCCTTCAAATAAGGTTGAGAGCCTATATTATATATTAATAGTAGATAAGCATGTCATCTCAGCAGCCAGAATGCTGGGTTTAATTTGAACTCTGCCACCTACTAATGTATGACTATGAGCAAGTTACTTAGCCTCTCTGCACACTAATTTCCCATCTGAGCAATGAAAATAATGATACCTGCCTAACAGGATTATTGTGAAGATTAAATGAGCTTATGCAGATCTATTAGAGAGCATCTAGTACACAGTAAATGCTTAATAAATTACTTATTATTATCAGCAATACTTATTGGGTTTTTGTCCCAGGCATATCTATAACCAAGGAGTATGAGGGGTGAATCTATGGTACCTGGGGAAGAGTATTTTTAACCATGTATTTGTCCTACTGGACTTTGCAAAGAAGGCATTTTTTTCTACCTGGACATCTTTCTTGCTAGATATTACCTCTGAGGTCCATTTTGGGAAATTTATGAAGCATTTAATTCTCACCTACCTTTCACTTTCCACCTAGAGAGAGGTATTAATATTTGAGTCGTTGTATGCCAACCATCACTCCTGGAAAAATTATAACTGGATTGGAGGTGAGAATAGGCAGTCACCTTAGCCTCACCTTCATATAAACATGCCACATTACTATTTCTGCTCTTCTGTAGCTCTTCTGTACCCAGGTAGATGTGAGTAACTGCTAGGAAGACTTCTACACAGAGTTCTAAAGAGGGATCAAAGCAAAAGGCCTTTCTTTCTTTGATTTAACAATCAAATGCTACCTATAGATTTTCCACTACATCCCTTTGTCCTAATCTCTTTCCTTTTTTTTTTTTTTTTTTTTTTGGTCATCTTTCTAGGCTCTCTTCATATGTATGCTGTACATATAGTAGATCCTCTGAATTTTGAATCTCATTATGATGTCTTAGAGCAGCGGGTCTCAAACTGTAATCCCCAGACTAGCCACAATAGCAATGTCTTAATACTTATTGAAACAAAAATTCTTAAGCCTTACCCCAAACCTACTCACTCAAAAACCTCTGAGGGTGGGGCTCAGCATTCTGTGTTATGATAAACCATTCAGGGTATTATGGTGTAAGTTAAAGTCTGTAAACCACCAACTTAGAGAATAATTCTATGGACCTACTCCACCAGATTTGTTTCTTAATAAGTTTACAACTTTAGGTGAGTTTTGAAGGATAGAAAAAGCTTTTCTCTCTCTTCAGAAAGTTCCTGATTTTCCATACCATAACCTCAATAAAGATTCAAGGAAAGCTTAATTTCAGAGTTGAAAAATGAATTATGTTACACTGTTTTTGCCTCTCCCTAAAATCCCCTGAGAGGACTCACAGGAATCATGATTTAAAGGAAACCAAAAATACCTTTGTTTATTATTTTCCAGAAATAGTATTATTATTATTAAAACTAGTACTCTAATGGTATTTCTAAGCATTTCTCTCAAATACACAGATGTTTCAATTATCCATTACTGCATAATAAGCCATTCCAGAAGTGTAGTGGCTAGGGGAAAAATGCTTCTATTTTCCCATAAGTCTATAGGTTAGGAATTGGACAGGGATCAGCTGGGTGGTTCTTCTGCTTATGTGTCATCATTTGGGATATCTTACAAGGTTGTATTCTACTCAAATGCCATCTGGGGCTGGAATATCCAAGATGAATTCACTTACATATCTGGTACCTTGGGCAGGGATAGCTGGGATATTGGGAGCCTGAGACTGATATGTATCTCTCCCTACCCCCCACTCTCTTTCTCTTTCACCTTTCCCACCACCCACCCCACCCCCATGGATACTTAGGCTTCTTTTCATGGTGAATGAATTTCAAGAATGAGCATTTTAAGTGGTGACAGCAAAAACTATAGATCTCTTAAGGCCAAGCATGAGAAATTTCACAGTGCCACTTCCATTGGATTCTACTAATCAAAACAAGTCACAGGGCTAGCCCAGACTCCAGGGCAGGGGAAATTACCTCCACTTCTTGATGGAGAAGCAGCATAGTCATAATGCAGAAGACCATGTGGGATGAGATATATGGCTGTGGCTATCTTTGGAAATATAGTAGAATGCAGATATAGTGACAAGAAATTATATTCACGCAAGTTTATCTAAATATTATTTATAAAGGTGGAAAGCTGGAATCAACTTAAATATACAATTGTAAGGGACTGGTTTAATTATTTCATCACTAAAAATCTTGTTTTAGATTTTCTTTAAACATTTTAAAATGCACTGTACTCAACGCTGGGAATAGATATAGAAATAGAGAAACACGATTCCTACTCCAAAAGAACAAGAAACAGAAATATACATCAATATTACTAAATATAAGTCAGAATGAGCTAGATAGAGGTGCACTAACTAAATTCTATGAGCATGCAGAGGGGAATTTTAATCCCAACAGAGGGGATAAATGAAGACTTCCTATCTTTTTTAGTTTCTAGAAATCCTTAGAAGACACAACTTCACAGGTTCTTTAAGAGAAGGAATAAGTGAGTATGAGAGGAAATGGTGCTAAGTACAGTGCCACTGTTGCATATAGAAGGTTTCACTTTCAAATACTGGAACTAAGTGTGCTCAGTCAAAAAATGATTAAAAATGAAGCAATAAAGAACAGGCTAAATTGTGTGGGTGGCTGATGCAGACATCCATTCTACTCCATAAGCTGAGGACCAAAGTTGAATGTGACAAAACTGACACAAACTCCTTCCCAAATAATGTCTGTCAGAGACAAGAATGTCCCACACTGAAAGGGATTCTAGTGTTTAAAGATGAGGTTTAGTTTTTAATAACTTTTTTCCCCAAAAAATACAAGTTAGGCACTTTACCTGGAAATCAACCAACATGTACTGATTTCCAATAATGGAGGAAAAACTGCCTGCATTAGACTTATGTAAAGAATATTGGACTCCAATATATTGCCTCCACTGAAGATTTGCAATTTGCCTAAGGGGTCATCAGGGCCATAAAATCCTTTATACCGCACCATACAGATGTGGAAACTGAGCCCCAAAGTAGTTAAAATCTAGAACCTTCCAGTTCTACCTCTGTTTCTTACAGTTCCCTCCCTCTTCCACAATGTATTTCTGTAAGGATTCCATAATTCTCAGTTGCTACATAGTCCCTCAGTGGGATAAGAAGGTTGCAAGTGATTTATATCAAGACTATTCTATTTGGCTGCTTAAGCATCTCCATAAACCTGCTTCTCTCTTGACAGTAAATAGAATAGTTTCTTCGATGATTCTCTGGCTTCAATCACTACAAATTTACTTAAACTATGGGAGATTTGGCATTGAGGGTAGGATCTATTCAGTGATTTGCAGGAAGTACATGAGCAATCCTGACCATATGCCAACCTCTACTCCAAACAGGAAAGAGGGCACCTGTGTGAGCCCTGATCTCTCCTACCAGTTTTTCCTGCTATCACACTAACTTGCAGGAAAAGAAAGCAATAATTTAAGCATATTTGCATACAGTATACAGGCACTTCACAGATAATTCTGTTTTTTTACAAATTGAAGGTTTGTGGCAACCCTGTGTTAAGCAATTCTTTCAAAGTCGTTTTTTTTTCATTTTGTAAAAATTATTTCAACATATTATGGGGGTACAAATGTTAAGGTTACATATATTGCCCATGCCCCCCCCCCAGCCCCCTTGAGTCAGAGCTTCAAGCGTGACCATCCCCCAAATGTTGCACATCTCATTCATTATGTTTGTATACACCCATCCCCTCCTCCCCCCTCCCACCCACCTGACACCCAATAAATGTTATTCCTGTATGTCCACTTAGGTGTTGATCCGTTAAAACCAATTTGCTGGTGAGTACATGTAGTGCTTGTTTTTCCATTCTTGAGATACTTCACTTATGTGCTCACTTCCTGTCTCTGTGCCACATTTTGGTAATTCTCACAATATTTTAAACACTTATTATTATATCTGTTATGGTGATCTGTGATCAGTAATCTTTGATGTTACTATTGTAATTGTTTTAGGGTGTCATGAATCACACTCACGTAAGATGGCAAATTTAATTGATGAATATTGTGTGTGTTCTGACTGTTCTACTGTGTCCCCCAGTTTCTCTCCTTCTCCTTGAGCCTTTCTATTTTTTGAGAAACAGTAATATTGAAACTAGGCCAGTGAACAACCCCACAACGGCCTCCAAGTGTTCAAGGGAAAGGAAGAGTCACAGGTCTGTCACTTTAAATCAAAAGTTAGAAATGATTAAGCTTAGTGAAGAAGGGAAGTCCAAAGCCAAGATGTGCCAAAAGTTAGGCCTCTTGTGACAAACAGTTAGCTAAGGTGTGAATACAAAGGAAACTTTCTTAAAGGAAATTAAAAGTGCTACTCCAGTGAACATATGTATGACAAGAAAGCAAAACAGCCTTATTGCTGATATGGAGAAAATTTTAGCAGTTTAGATAGAAGATCAAATGTGCCACAACATTCCCTTAAGCCAAAACCTAACCCAGAGATAGGTCTTTTTTTTTTTTTAAATCTCCTGAATACAATATTGAACAAAATAAATAGATTAGACACAAATGAGCAGAGAAAGGTCTTTCTTCAATTCTATGAAGGCTCAAGGTAGTAAGAAAGCTGCAGAAGAAGAGTTGGAAGGTAGCAGATGTTGGTTCATGAGATTTAAGGAAAGAAGCCATCTCCGTGACATAAAAGCACAAGGCAAAGAAGCAAATGCTTATGTATGAGCTGCAGCAAGTTATCCAGAAGATCTAGCTAAGATCATTGATAGAGGTGGCTACATTAAAGGATAGATTCCAGTGTAGATGAAATAGGCTTCTATTGGAAGAAGAGTCCAAGTAGGACTTTCATAACTAGAGAGAAATCAAAGCCTGGCTTCAAAGCTTCAAAGGACGGGCTGACTCTCTTATTAGGGCTAACACAGCTGGTGACTGTAAGTTGAAGCCAAGGGTCATTTACCACTTTGAAAATCCTTGGATCCTTAAGGATTATGCTAAATCTACTCTGCCTATGCTTTATAAATGAAGAAATAAAGCCCGGAGGATAGTACATCTGTTTACACATGGTTTACTGAATAATTTAAGCCCATTTTTTGAGACTTACTGTCCAGAAAAAAAGATTCTTTTCAAAATATTACTGCTCATTGACAATTAACCTAGTCACCCAATAACATAGATGGAGATGGACAAGGAGATGAATGTTGTTTTAGTGCCTGCTAACACAACATCCATCTTGCAGGCCATGGATCAAGGAGTCATTTCTACTTTCAAGTTTTATTCTTTAAGACATACATTTTATAACGCTGTAGCTGCAATAAATAGTGGTTTTTCTGATGGATCTGGGAAAAGGCAATTGAAAACCTGGAAAAGATTTCACCATTTGAGATGCCATCAAGGACATTTGTGATTCATGAGAGGAAGTCAAAATATCCACATTATCAGGAATTTGGAAGAAGTTGATTTCTACCCTCATGGATGAATTTGAGGGGTTCAAGAAGACTTCAGTGGAGGAAGTAACTGCAGACATAGTAGAAATAGCAAGAGATCTAAAATTAGAAGTGAAGCCTGAAGATGTAACAAAATTGCTGCAATCTCATGATAAAAATTAGTGAATGAGGAGTTGCTTCTTATGGATGAGGAAAAATAGTGGTTTCTTGATATAGAATCTACTCTTAGTGAAGATGCTGTGAACACTGTTAAAATGACAATGAAGGATTTAGAGTATTGCTTAGACTTAGTAGATAAAGCAGTGGCAGGGTTTGAGAAGATTGCTTCTACTTTTGAAAGTTCTAAAATGTTATCAAGTAGCACCATGTGCTACCCATGAAATCTTAAGTGAAAAGATGAGTCAACTGCTAAGGCAAAGTTCATTGTTGGCTTATTTTAAGAACTTGCCACAGCCACCTCAACATTCAGCAACCACCACCTTCATCCGTCAGCAGCCGTCACTGTCGAGGCAAGACTATCCACAAGCAAAAGGAATAGGACTCATTATAGGCTCAGATGATCATAGGCATTTTTTAGAAATAAAGTATTTTTAATTAAGATCTAGTCATAGTTTTTGAGATATAATGCTATTACACACTTAATAGACTACAGTATAGTATAAACATAACTTCTATATGCACTGGGAAACCAAAACATGTGTATGACTCATTTTATGGTAATTTTGCTTTATTGTGGTATCCGGAACTGAACTCACAATATTTCTGAGATGTGTCTATTTCTGAGATGTGTCTGTATGTGATACTGAGTCCCACCTCCTGGAACCTGTGGAGAATGGAAGATACTCTCTGAGTATTATTAATAGTACTCCCTTGAACTTAGCTCTCTAAGTCCCTCAGCCCTAGGAACGCACTGGACAGTCATTTTGTCATTTGATTTTGTTGTTTGTTTCTTTGATCTGTGGGCTGCAGAATGGATGTGGTGTCAGCAGGCATGAAAGCAATATTAATATCCCAGTGAGCTTTGAAAAAAAATGAATAGAAGGAAATTAGATAAATAAAACAAAGTAAATTTACTCCATACAAAACTTTAATCCAATGTATAATAATAACAGATCATTAACTTAAATAATATTACAGATGCAAAAAAATATCTTCTCCCATAACCAACCCTTACCTGACATTCTCACAGAGGTCACTTGCCTGCTTTAACTAGAATATTGCCTACTCCTTGATAGCTATCTATTTTTTAGATTCCATAATTAACGAAATTGAGAATAATTTTTTTTAAAAAATGGTCATGTGTTTCAGGGCCTTTAAATACCCAGATAAGCAAAGCTAAGCTGGCTTCACTGAGTTCCAAAGCCTCATTTTGCTCGTGTTCATTATTTAGCACCTTCGGGTTACATGCCTGCTTGCTGCATCCAGATATAACCCTTCCTACTAATTGGAGAATCAGCCACTTGTCACATATTTTACTATGCTGCCAGCATTAGACACGTGGAAGAGTCTTCTCAGATCTATCATAAGCAGGGAGCCAAGGAGGAATAAAAAATAATAATTATCTCATAGCAAGCACCGTTGTTTCCCATCCTTTGGGATGGCATTTACATGAGAACTGACTTCTGTTCCTTCCCCAAATTGTTGTTCCTTCCTCCAAGTTGCCATCTGCTTCTGTTCCTACAGTTCACCACCTCCTCAATTAACCTTTGTTTTCTTCAAGTTATTCTCTAAGTCGGAGTATTCATTTACTACTGCTGCTTTAACGGATTACTACAAACTTTGTGGCTTAAAACAACACGTATTTATTATCTTACAGCTCTGTAGGATAGAAGTCCAGCACAGGTCTCCCTGCTAATATGAGGGTGTTGACAGGGCTGCAATCGTTTCTGGAGGCTCAAGGAGAGAATCCTTTCTGGGCTCTTCCAGTTTCTAGATTTTGTCCACATTCCTTGACTCATGGGTCCTTCCTCCATCTTCAAAGCCAGCAACATTGCAGCTGTCTGATCATTGCTCTGGAGTCTCTTGTCACAGCTGGGAGAGGCTCTCAGCTTTTAAGGAGCCATATGATTAGATTGGATCCACCTGGATCATCAAGGGCTTATTTTCCCCGTCTCAAGTTCCTTAACCTTAGTCACACCTGCAAAGCTTCTTTTGCCATGGAAAGTACCTTATGTACAAGTTCTGGGGATTAGGGCATAGACACCTTTGGGGTCATCATGTTGCCTGTCGCAGCAGCTGGCTTCTGGTCATCCCCTTCCTCTCCCTGGTTTGGTTACTTGTCAGTAACCAAAGACAGATTTTTCCCTGAAAGGCAGGCTTCTAGAGCATTCGTCCATGTTTCCTTTGATGTGCATAGTTGCAGGAAGCAGACTCAGATGGAGATTTCCGTGCAGGAGATTTACTGGGAAATGCTCTCAAGATCCACATGATTCTGTATGCAGGGAGAAGGAGGTAGGACTGGGCTGACGGGAAAAGATGAACTTATTACAGTCACAACAAGGTTCTCAGCCAACCAACAGGGAGCTCCTGGCTGGAATGGCCTTTCTGAATTGCCTTCAAGCTTTGGTTCTTTGCACAGGGCACGAGCCAGCTGTTCCTGGGGAAGGGGGCATGACTTCAGGCTAGGTACAGAAACCCACTGTGAGGGGTCAGTCCCCAACACTGACAGCAATGAATGTTTTGGAGAATGAGTGTCTTAGTCCCTAAGGTTGAAGGATAGGCATCAAAGTCAGGGAACAAAGACAAAAGACTGCGGCCAGGAAAACAAGATGAAAGGTTTGGGAGCAAATGGAGGTGGGACAGCCTAGTATTTCCTGTAGGAATAACTTCTCCTTGCTATTGTTTGTGTGTTCGGCCTATGTAAGATGTCAGGCTTCAGGAGTTCGAGACCAGCCTGAGCAAGAGCGAGACCCCATCTCTACTATAAATAGAAAGAAATTAATTGGCCAACTAATATATAGAGAAAAAAATTAGCCGGGCATGGTGGCACATCCCTATAGTCCCAGCTACTTGGGAGGCTGAGGCAGCAGGATTGCTTGAGCCCAGGAGTTTGAGGTTGCTGTGAGCTAGGCTGACGCCATGGCACTCACTCTAGCCTGGGCAATAAAGTGAGACTCTGTTTCAAAAAAAAAAAAAAAAAAAAAGATGTCAGGCTTAACTGCCAGGGAAGGAACCAGGTAATGATCTCATCCCTACTACTTCCCTCTTATCTTGTATGGTTTTTGTCTCATCTTTTATCTTTAGTCTAATAAGCCTGGGTTAAGTGTATCTGTGTGTATTTTATGGCAAGCCATCGCAAATTCACACTTAATGTAGAAATGTTATAAAACATAAATAAACTATCATACTTGTGTGTGTCTATACACACGCATGCTTGATAAATTTTTGTGGTTATTTTGGGTGGGAAGTGTCCTCACAGGTGGTTTGGGGGTAACTTAAAAGTCTAGTCCAAAGTTGCTTTTGTTTAAAAAAAAAACAAACTGAAAATGAAGAACCTAGTTCTTCAGTAACTGCTAGAATTAGAATCAGCTCTCACAATTTATTTTTCATGTATAAGTCTAGAAAATTTTAATAAATTTAATAATTAAAAAATGTAGAAAGGGAAAATTGTCCCTAATCTGGCCCGGGACAGATCTTTTAAATCACAACCTCCTTCTGGGAAGAAATTAGCATTTCTGATAAACTGCTTAAGCAATTTTCAGATAAACTTTTAATGGTATTAAGACCTCTTCTGGGAAACCAGTTGTCATCTCATTCGGCTGAATGATAGTCAAGAGTTCAATGAACTTTGGCCAGACATTTTTTTTTTATTCTTCACTAAAAAAGATATCTACCATCAAGAAAGAAAGTTTCAAATTGTCTAATTTAGGATTTTTTCCCTTTTAACAATTTGGAAATAAAATTTGATCAGTGTATATAATTAAATTTTTTGAGAAAAGTCTTTTTTAAATAGGAAGTACTTCATTAATATTAGGTACCATTTAAAAACATAACATCCTTAAACATTTTAAGCTACAGTTGTGAATTTAATATATGTTATTTCATTTATTAAATATAATATTTACAATGGCTGAAAATTTTTGAGTACTTATATAATCCTGATAAATTTACTAAATTAAATTTAAAAGTACAATAAATTCATATCAATAAATGTTCTAATACTATACATATACTTACTGAGATTTCAAGTTAAGATCTTAAGTTCAAATAAATTACACATTTGCATGTTTTAAACTGGAGTCACAAGCCTGACCTCTTATTTTAATATGCCAAATTCTTCAAAACATTTCAGATATTTAAAATACCAAATAGATACAGTTTGCTTAACAACAATAGCAAAATAATAATAATTTCATGGAAATGATTTTCTTAAACATTTTGATACTTAATTCTAAATCATCCCAGGGCTAAAAAATAAAAATAAAAAATCTACACATAATGAAACAATTACGACAGCCAACACAGTTTTGGAGGTTACTTTCCCATTTCTGATTCTTAAGCCCAAAATTTGCTTTTTGATGAATAGTGGCAAAAAACCCCGAAATAATAAAATAGACCAGAATATATTGACCAAGAAGCAATGGATCATTATCTGGGATTCTTATGGCAACTCCTCCTCCCCCACCCCCGCCATGTCTATATGTAGGATCTAGCAGAATCCTCCTAACTTAAAATGGGCAGACATTGGAGCATGTTCTTAGACTTGAGTCGTATCATTACCAAACTTTCAAATGAAACAAGAGTCTATATTCCCCACTGAGAAATCATTAATACACTCCATTTGATTTTGCATTTTTTCTAGGGAAATATTTCTCCATTCCAGGTCTAAAGACCCATTAGCTTGAAAGAATTTCACATTACCTCAATATCATATAGATTTAGCTGAGATTAAAATGATTTACAAATGCCTGCATATGTCTCCCTTGGATCTGTATGATTATTAAATCACAATTTCCAGAGTCATACTGTGGACATTATTCTTTCTCTAAGCTTTTGAATTTCTTGCTTCCCTTGACTGAAAACAGTGTCAACAAGCCTTATGTTCCTCTCTACAAAGTGAGAATGTTATTCAACTCACAAGTTTGTTGTGAACATTTAATATTTGTGAAATGTGTTTGTAATAAAATTAGTATTGTGTTATTTTACAACTACTAACTACCCTTTATTGAGTTTCATTATAGCCAGAGACTACAATAGAGCTTTAGATTACCCGGTTAAACCTCCAAACAATGCTATGTAATAGATAATAGTAATCTCTACCTCAGAACCAGGGCTTTGAGAGCCTAAGTAATATGCCCATGGTTTTTGATATTAGTGGAACCAGAATTTAAAGCTAGATATGAAAGGGCTGTAACGGTGGCTCTTTTTACTTCTATTCTATATGAGCAATGATTTTTTTTTAAAGGAGTCTTACACCGTAAGTGCTGTAGGCAACCAGGCAAGTGGTGATCAGTGATCAGTCTAAACTGTGGCATCCAAGTCTTGTTACAGAGGCAGTCCATAATTTCATTCACCATCTTTTATGTTCTAACTTCCACAAATGCCCTTTTATTACTATTTTGCTGTTTTATCTTTGCAAGGCTTATATTTAATAACTATATAATAAGCTGTTCCAGGACTAGGAATATACGTTACATTGTTTGGGGCTCCTTGGTGACATCCAAAATCACTCCATATGCATGGTAGGGGCTAAGAAAGTAGCTGTCAAATAAATGTGGCAAAAAGTTAAAAAGAGGACCATGTATTTATGTTATTTAGTACTTCAAGCAGAAGAGATATTTTATGGGTGAAGAAAATAAATCCTTAAAAAATTTATTTTCTTAATTCTACTCTATCCCAGGCATT
This sequence comes from Mirza zaza, assembly GCA_008750895.1. Classification (NCBI taxonomy): domain Eukaryota; kingdom Metazoa; phylum Chordata; class Mammalia; order Primates; family Cheirogaleidae; genus Mirza; species Mirza zaza. The sequence goes on from VSMD01086541.1 coordinate 44,921, forward strand.
TTTTTAGTTCTATACATTACATATCCACACACACTTTATTCCAGCCTTTCAATAACCTACCAAGACAGGCTGAATTACCATTATTTATCATTGCTGTTGTGACACTAAAGAAGTTAAGAGACTTGTGAAAGGTTAAAGATGAAGTAAGCATCAGGACCAGACTTTGGAGTCTAGTGTGTCTGATTTCACTAATAAAAGAAAAGACCCTTTCTCTTAATCATAAAGTGAGTATTGAAAGCTGCTTACCGTTGAAATTACTTCCTACCTAACTACTGAGTGTTCTTTTCTTTAAATTTTTTTTTATTTCATAAAATTTTAATTTTACGTCTCTTTTCTTTTTTTTTTTTAAGGTTATCCTAATAGTGAAGATGACTGAGTGTTCTTATTAGAACAGTTTTACAAAGTTTTTGTATTCCTTAACTAAGTTAATTTAAATGTAGTACCCTCCTACTGGATCAGCCTTTTGAGAAAATGTAAAATGTGCCAAATTGATTTCAATGCTTTCCCACCCCACTTTTGGTGGACAATCTTCACCCTCCAAGCACCTATTACTCAGTGATTCCTCAGAGATTTCTGGTGATACCATTCACATCCTTCTTAAACAGGGCTAGAGTGGAACTTTACTGACATATCGTTCTCAACATGATTAAAATCGAACTCGCCGTCTTTTCAAGTGCCTCAAATAAACCTGGTTTCTTCTCTTTCTCTTTTATCCTCTCTCTCAGCTAGTACCTTACCATCCATTCATTTGCTCTATGCAGATGGTCATTAATTGACTGGCCCCTCCCCTCAAGTTCCCACTCTAATCAATCGCCAATTTTGTTGATTCTACCTCTTACCATCCTTAGAATTTGTTCATTTTTCTCCATTCCTATAGTTAGTATCATAGTTCAGTCACTATCTTGTTTTTCCTTGGATTAATAAAAATGCATCTCATATATTTCTCTGTCTTGGATCATGCCATTTGAGTTTTTCACATTGCTGGCAAAAATATATGCTAAGAGGCAAACATGTTTGATTGTGTCCCTTTTTAAAACTGTCACTATTTCCAAGAATTCAGGGACAAAATATGTATCTAGCTCTGATACACTTTCAAGCCTTGTATTACACCGTTCACTTCTTCCTCCAAACTCTTCTTAAGCCAGAATTAACCATGTTTTCTCTTGCTTTGTGGCATTAGCCTTTCTCTGCTTAGAAAACATTCACATGCCTTATCTCCCGGTTACTTTCTACTCATCCTTCAAATTCTTAGGTAAGTAATGACTTGCTAATAAAATTCTTGCTGGTGATATGATCTTAATCTCCTCTAACAGGATTATATGAACTATCTAAATACTCTCAAAACTAAGGACTCCTTTATTTGTGCTTCTATTGCAATTTTGTACTTCTCTGTTTTCATCCTCATTCATTGTATTGGTTCCCATATACTGAACATGTAGGCATTTATAGTAGGGAACATAGTAGGCATTTATAGAATGTTCACTTGCACTATTAAACTCGTTCATCATATTTATTATTCACTTAATGTAAGGAAACTTCAGATAGCTGAAACACAAATTTTTAATAAGTCCTTCCTATATTAGAAATTATAAATGTAAAGCAAAAATGAGAAAATAATAAATCATGCTAACTAAAAGTAGAACGTTAGGCTTATATGAGTTTGAACAGTATGAGGAAATTAATAAGATTAATGTAGAAATGTTTTTAATAAAATTGTGCTAAGTGAATAGAGGAATAGTTAATGAAAAACATATTTATAAAATTCTTATATGACATATGGTATATATTTTACTTTCCTTCTATTCCTATCTCCTTTTAGAACACAGCCGAGTGTTCTATTGGATGGCCTTTTGGGTCAATTTGATTAATTTAAACAAGCGGGATACTGAAATTTAGATTAAAAAAGGAAATATTAAAGTTAAAGATAACAGAGAAAGAGTTATAAAATAGCACAGTTGGTGCAAGTGGGGGAATATAAAATGCTCAGCCAGAATAAAAAGTTCATTTGTTTGACATTATGGCATGTTTCTGTCACTGCATTTATCATCTTTCTAAAAACACAAAAGTCAACATAGGTTTATTGAATTTTATTTTGAGTAGGTGAGATGCAAATGTTAACATAAGTATTCTACAGGAAACTTCTGGTGGGTAACACAGGTTTCAGCATTTTTTCTTTTATCTTTTTTTTTAATTTCATAGTACTATAGGGTACAAATATTTTTGGTTACATGGATCGCTTTTATAATACTTGAGTCATAGTTATAAGAGTGCCTACCATGCAGATATTGTTCACTGTACCCATTAGGTAGATTTTTACCTGTTTGATTTCCATTGAGTTTTAGTTCACTCTATACACATGTGTACTCATCAGTTAGTTCCAATTTACTAGTGAGTACATGTGTTTGTTTTTCCATTCTTGAGATACCTCACTTAGGATACTGGTCTCCAGTTCCATCCATATTGTTGCAAAAGTATCCTTCTTCATGACTGAGTAGTATTCCATGGTATACATACACCACATTTTGTTAATCCACTTATGAATTGATGGGCATTTGGGTTGATTCCACATCTTCACAATTGTGAATTGTGCTGAAATAAACACTCTAATGCAGATGTCTTTTTGATAAAATGACTTCTTTTCCTTTGGGTAAATAACCAGTAGTGGGATTGCTGGATCAAGTGGTAGGTCTACTTTTAGTTCTTTGAGGAATCTCCAGATAATTTTTCATACAGGTTGTATTAATTTGCAGTCCCAGCAACAGTGTATAAACATTCCTTTCTCTCTGCATCCATGCCAGCATCTGTTGTTTTTGGGCTTTTTAATAAAGGCCATTCTGCCTGGGGTCAGGTGATATCTCATTGTGGTTTTAATGTGCATTTCCCTGATGATTAGTGACATTTAGCATTTTTTCATATGTTTATTGGCCATTTGTCTATCTTCTTTTGAAAACTTCTGCTTTTGTCTTTTGCCCACTTTTTAATGGGGTTGTTTGATTTTTTTCTTATTGATTTGCTTGAGATCTTCGTAGATTCTGGTTATCAGCATTATTTTGACCAGTTTAGTAATAGGGTTTTTGTTTGTTTGTTTGTTTTTGTTTCGTTTTGCTTTTGTCATACAACAAACTTTCACTCAATATTGGTAACATATTTTATTTACATGCCCTGAAACCTTCACAAATGACTCAGTTATAGATCAGTAATTCATGCTTTTTTATTCTTCAATTTTATTACCTAAACTTACTCTTCTAAGCATCGTTTTATGTTTCTAGTTAAATATAAGTGAAAATTGATTGGAGTATTTCTCAATGGAATTTTATCTTTATTTCATCATAATTGCTTCATATTTGAATAATGACAGATGAACTGCCTCATTCAATTGCAGTTTTAAGGCTTTGAAGTCACAATAACAGCACAGGATTTAAATCCTCAAGCCATTATTATAGCAGAAAAGACATTGGGGAAAATGAAAACTTATGGTGCTATAATTTGCTGGGAGAAAAAAAAAGACTCCAATGGTTAAAACATATTATTTCCTGGACAATTTCTAACCTAAGACATTATGGCACAAGAGTGAGCTGGACAGTTACATTGTAGTCCCACCTTCCTAAATTACTTCTAGAGCAATATTTTATAAATTCTCAGCTAAAAATTCACATAGCAAGTAAATGACACCATAATTATTTTGCTTCAAGATGAAGCATTATCTGAGTGGCATTTATGATTCTATTCAGCAACAATTTATTATTTCACCAATAGAGAGTTTATCAGATCTTTTTCTTTTTTCTCTTTTTCTCTGACATTTACATCAAGAGCTGAGTACTTGTTAATACTCCAAGGTATGCATTTCAAAGTTCTCTTTGTCTTCATATTCAGTTTGGAGTAATGAATCAAACAATATGTAAAGGCTAAAAGTAAAACACAGATCCTGCATTTAAAATTTCATTACACATGGCTGATGTATTTGCTGGTGGCTGATTGATACATACAGCACTTTCATTCCTTGATTAAGATGCTATATTTATACCAATGTGGTATCAAAAGTTTTTCAAGCTCTTAACATACAGTGGCATGAGATGCAAAGTAAACAGAATAAATGAAAACATGAAAAGCATACTTAGAGCAATTCAGAATACGCAAAATTATATACTTAAGTGGGAATATTTATTAAGGACTACAATGAACAATATGAACATGAAAAACAGCTCCCATTTGAAATTATATAATCGAAAGACTCCCTTTTAATGGAGATTTTCTTCAGTCATTTATTAAAGCAGGTTGAGAGAAGCTAAATAGGTCAGTAACTTTCTGTAAGAATGAAACCATACGGAATGAAATTAATTATATACATTATAAAAATTCTATTTTGTATTAATACTAAATTTTCTGAAGGAAGAAAATCCACTAAATATCAGTTTCCAGGCTAAGGGCAGCACATCATTTAATATTTCTTCCAAAAAGCATCATGGCACTATAAATGAAGCACCCCATGGTGCAGCAAAACACCTATTTCTGCAGTTGCACAGATGTTGCAATCTCCATGCTAATGGAGTCTGTTTAAACTCTCAAAGTTTGCTTGTTTACATCTTAATGCTGTTTCACTTCCCAGACGTCCTGTCATTTGGGCTCTAGAGGAAGTGAGATTATTTGAGTGCTCAATCTATGCACCCAGTCAACTTCTCCATTTTGTTGTGGACTATTTAGGAGACCAATGTGGTCTTCTGGGTCTTGAGAATGAATCTATAATTTAGGGAAAAAAAACACATAACATACCATGGCAAAGCCCATATGCATATACACTTGATTGACTATTAGTTATTTTCCCCGAGATATTTTTATGTTTTATTTTATTTTTTCTCATCCTATCCCTCTTCAATCGTTTCAGATTCTGGCCTGAGTTGAGGAGACCTTTGTTTGGTGCATTTTATCTTTGAATTTAATTTGGTCAAGATGCATCAAGTTGATTGATTAATTCCAGATTCCATGACTTAATTTATGGTAAGTCAGATTACCATTTGCTAGCTTCTCTCTCTTGAAGTGTTTTCTTCAAAAAAGATCAGGCACTTAGGAGTAGATGTTAGTAGCAGTTGAAGTCTAGAGATGGGGAAGAAGGAAGATAAAGAAAAACTATATGGGAATATATCAAAGTCCGGTTTCCTTTCTGTGCCCCAATGCACAAGTCGATAGCTGGTATAACACACCTAAGAGAAAAACACTCCTATCCCCACTTAGCTCCTAAATCTGCTCTTAACATTTGTAGACCCTACAGCAGGAGCACAAATAAAGACCCTTATACCATAGTGCCAAATATTTAAAAGTTGTAAAACAAACTGTTGATAAAACACAGTTCTATCTTCATACCTTGACATATAGTCCTTAATAATGACCTAGAAAATTAAATTCCAAGGTAGAATTATTGCATTCCTTGGAGTCTACCCTGACATGAGGGTGCAGGACAACAGTCTCTTGCCCTTGGTCCTCAGTTTGAGCTCTGCTCTCTCTTTCCATCCTGGGCTCTGTCACACAGCATGAGGGACCTCATTGATATGAATGTTCAAGCTTAATCCAACTCTTCTTCCAAAACAGCTATCTCTTATTCAACTCTGAGGCCTTCTGGTACACACAGCCTGGCAGAGTGGCCTGCCATTGGAAAGATAGTTGTAAGAAAGGGGCTTTTCTAAGTTCTGGATGCAGGCTCAGGGATCTTTGGGCAAGAAGTTTCTAAATCTTCAGTACCTAACAGATGTTTAGGGGGACAGAGACATGGACTCCAGCTGGGCACATGTCCCCGATTCTGAGGACTTCTCATCCTGTGGAAAAGAAAATGGCCAGAAAAAAACTACGGCAAGGCCCTCTAAAGTGGGGGTCTCATTTCAAGGCAGGAGCTCCACTTGTCTCAGTTGCATGTTAGAGAAGAAGCCACCTAAAGTCATTTATATTAAAATGCGAAGGGACAATAATACCGATCTTTCAGTAGGGTTGAAATGTCTTCCTAGTTCGGAAACAAAAGAGGTCACCATCTTTGCATTTTAAAGATCCATTTGCAAAGTGGTTGTTTGAAACTTGGAAGGTGAAAAATGGCAATTCTGTTGTCAGGTGGGTCAGCAAAAGTCAGCTTAGTTTACAATATAGTTGAAATACTATTGAAAAGAAAATGGGAAATGATACTAACCTTGACAACGTGAGTTAATTACGTTACAAATAAAAACATAAAAGGAAAGAAAACCCAGATGTCTTTCAGTTTCCTGTAATTCTTCATAAAATATGAAACCTTTCAGTATTCACTTTTCATCATAACTGTGTTCACTAATGTCTCCATTCAGATCAGAGTTTCCTTAAATCAAGAAACGTTGTAATTCAAGAAAAGAGCTTGGAGAGCACTGTGTGGGCCTTATATTGTTCTGTCAGTTGGAATCTGGAGTTTTTCCTGCTGGCAGGCCTGGCACCAAGCTAGCATGGGTGCAGGGCTATACTCACTGTTTATGGGCAATATCTGCTAAAGATCAGTCAATGTCTATGTCTTGCCAGTATTATCACCCTTATTTGTTGGATCTGTATATTGCCTTCGAGGCAAATGAAAGAAGTAAATTACCTGAGACATAATCTCAAACAAACCATACACTAAAAAATGGGATATATATTTTAAATATAGTAAAATCTTGCAATAAGTCAGAATCACATATAAATGAATGGTATTAGTTCCCCACTATTCAACATTTCTGAAGTAGACTAACTTTCTTTCATCTTTTGAGGAAGGTGGGTAGAAGGCAAGCACAGGAAGCACTAACTCAGAAAACAAAATATGTTCTACATTTTCAGTACATTTTTCTGCCCAGATCTCCCCAGATTTGGCTGATGGAAGTAACCAAGGCTTCAACTAACTACAGCACCATGTACCTGTGAGATTTCTGAATTTATGGCCTCTGCACAGGAAGTCCAAGGCAGCCACAAAACCCAGAATGGTCCCCCATCTATATTTAGCCTGATGTAAACAAATGCCACAAGGTGGCACCAAACCACAGATGAAACCAACACCCATTTAGATTCTTTAGGTAGATAGATCTCCCGGAACTTGTCAGCCTGTGTCATTTTATTAACCTCACAATAATACAATCCTGGATTCTGCATGGTATTTTATTGTTTGGTCCTATTTAACCTGCGTCAGAAGTATTTTACTCTACAAATAAATAAAACAAGAGGGAAATGAGGTGGAGACAGTCAATCAGTAAATTCAAATGGGAAAGTTTGGGTAACAAGATAATAAGATGTGGAAGAGACACAGCAAGTTTGAGTTTGGACAGTAGAATGTCTACTAACTGGGAAGGATGCCTATATACAATTCTACAAGCCAGAGAAGGATTCGGTTGTCCTCCCATATTGGCAGCATTTTTTTACTGTTTGACATTGCTCTGTATTAGCCAATATATCAAGAAGTAAGGTTATCCATAAATTAAGTGAAATAACAAAAATACCCACAATCCGTCCATCAGAATGATATTTGTTAACACGGATTGTATAACAAATTTTTGATGGCTCTCCTTTGATTTAAGAATAAAGGATGAGTAGCCAGGAATAACAAGATCTCAAACTGGACCTTGGCTTAATCACAGGGCTTTACCTTCCTTTGGCTTCTTGATGTGTGTGTGTGTGTGTATACATACATCTACATATATATATATGTATATATATATACACACACACACACGTACGTGTAAGCTCTAGACACACAGAGCTATTTTTTCATTAGTTATGTAGGTTTTACTTGTCTATAGTTGAAGATAGAGTATCTTGCTAGATTTTGTGATCCGTAAAGTCAAAAATAACAGCAATCATATTGTTTAAAATTAATACCATTTCATTAAGACATTAATATAGTATTTAGCTAAACCTTTATTTCGAAGACAAGAAACAGTGATGTATCCAATGACCATTTCCCCCTTCTTACTATAAAACAGGATACTAATTTTCTTTTTGGCTATCAGTATGCCCAGCTAAGAGAAAAGATTTACAAACTTTTCTCTTTTTTTTGCCTAGTAGTGGTCAAAGTGATAAAACAAATTGTTAAGTGGAACATTTGAGAGCTTGCTTTTCTGATCATTTACCTTTTATGCTTCAAGGAGCTCAGACATAAAGGCAGGAGCTAAGGCAGCCATTTTGAGATATGAAGGGAAAGCTGAGAGTCATATATCTCTACAACCTTGCCATTCTAAGCAGTTGAATCTGTGCCAGCAACTATCTAGTGCTAGATTTCTCATTATATAAGAAAAACAAGCCCTTATGTGTCTAACCATTGATATTTTGAGTTTTCTTTATATACAACAAAATATAATCCTAATATAGAGAATAAATATCAATCGTCTTTATATACTTATCTTAAACATAGGTGCTCTAAAACTCAGCACAAAGCAGATACTCCGTGTTTATTGCAATGAATCAAACTAATATTTTGCAGAGCTTTTAATGATTTATACACTGAATTCAGAAACATTATCTCATTTTAGCATTACAAAAATGCAATTAATTCAGTCATTATGTATTAAGCATTTACTACATGCCAGACAGTGACTCAGGTGCTAGACATATTGTAGGCAACACGAAAACTTACTCGAACTATTGGGCTAACCTTCTTGAAGAGGAGATAAAGTAAATAAATAAAAATAAATAAAATAATTCAGTGTCATATAAAAGAGGGGACAAGACAAAAATGTGGAACAAGGTGTGGTGCTACATAGATGAGGTGAAACTTTTTTAAAAAGTATTTTATTCTTTTCTTTTTTTCATCTGCTGAGTATGATTAAGATACAGTTTATTTCTTAAAATCTGCAGATTACTTTTGAATGTGCAATAAATTTAATATATTATATGTCAAATATTAAAACGAGTACTACTATTTCAAATAGATTAGAATATGCTGAGATAAAATTGCATGTCCTAGGATTTTTTTTTAAATGAAGCTTTTCTGTGCCCCATGACTAGAAATTCTGATTTAGTAGTTCATTAGGTCATTGATGTTGACCTAATGACCTATATATATACACACAACATCGATGTTGACCTAATGACACACACACACATATATATATATATATATATATATATATATATATACACACACACACACACACACACACATATTATCATTATGGTGGCCATTATGGTGCAGGAATTTTGTCCTGGTCATTATGGTGTAGGAATTTTGACCAAATTTTAGGAAAAATAAACAAACAAGCAAACATTGCCCTCAATCTTTCATTTAGCCAGTACTGGTTTTCCAAAGACTTAACCATAGCAAGAAAACAGTATTGTTTCCCAAGAACCATAGTAGAGGTTTTTGTTTTGTTTGTTTTTTTTTATTGTACAAAAAGATAAATACATGTTTTCATTTTAAATAATCAAGCATATTTTAGAGAGTGAAAATGTAACCTAGCCGAAGAGTCGTTATAAGATTTTTTTTAACTGGAAACTTCCCCCCATCCTTTCTCCTCCTCCCCCACCCCTGCCAGCTGTCTGCAGAAATAGATTAATTCTCCTAATTTCCTGATTTAGTTATAGTCATAGTGTACATAAAAACAGATTTGATTTTCTTAGAATCAAACATAAAATGAAAGCCAAGGCCTTATCACTGAAACAAGACAGCAGTTTTGCAGAGCTGTGTACATCCTTTGAACTCCGATGACATTGTCTCAGAGGAAAAGATGTTTGATGAGTTTTTTACACTTTAAAGCTCTTGCTAAGGAAAATGAGCTGGGAATCTCTTTTGGTAGAATTGAAGGGGGGTGGATCATTTCGTCTTCAAAAGATGAGGGGAAAAGTGTCATTTTCTATTTCCCTTAAGTATCATTCTTTCAAATACTTGTGTGACAAGAGGTTCAACAGGCTTAGATTTGGGTTTTTAGTTTTCCAGAAATGCATGGAGGACTTAAATGGCCCTGTACATCAAAAGGAAGAAAGAGAGGAAAAAAATCCCCTAGAAAGAAGGAAATGGTGCAGCAAACCCTTGAAAAATATAGTTCATAAAATTGCTATAATCAATTCTATATCCTACAATTTAAAAGAAAATTAACAATTGAAACCCAGCACTGAATTAACTAACATTATGCACATCTAATTCAAATTGTCAATGATAAGCTCAATGAGAAATGCTCTTTAGACATAAAAATTTTTAAATGCAACACTTCATTGCACACATAAAGATTATGTGCCAAGTCCTGTGTTAGCTGCTATATCCATATACGGAGCATAAGGTCAGGTTGAGCAAAAAAGAAGAATGAAAAATAAGGTGATATACAGTAGAAATATGGAAAAAAGGAAGGAATGACTAGTGACTGAAGTAATAAAAAGTATGAAGAAGAAAAGTCATAATTGGATTGATTGGATATGTTGAAAATCGTGAAGGCTCTGGGATTTTGCCCAACTTACAAGCTAACAAGTCAGTCTGCCAAAGTTTTAAAGATGGTGGCAGAAGACAGGAAACTCCTGGGTCAGAAGAACTTTTATTCACAGCACAGCAGGGAGCATGTGTTTAACATTCACATCAATTTCTCTTGCCTCATAGTTCCCATGGAGGCTGTGTGGAGATGGGCTCAAGAGATGTTCACACAGTGAGGTTTCAGTCACAGCTGAGGAAACTTAAAATTAGAAAACCCGAGTCAGGTATTAAGGCAAACCTGCCCAACCAACCTTTGCCCCAAAGAGACATGATCTTTATTATACTCATCAATGAACAAACCTCCTCTTTGCTCCAGAGGAAGACACTATATCTTCCAAGGCTGTTTCCTATACATAGTCCTTGAAAAGATACTCCAGAGCAAAGCCATTATGGCCTCTAGCTCATAGATGGCCAGAAATGCAAGAGACCTATGGAGGATTGTCTGCCAACAGGATGTAGAAGATATAGTAGCTTTAATGAGTATTTCTGCAACACTCTGTCACTATAGTTTCATAGATCTTTTCATTAGAACAAAATATTATTGGCACAAATCATTCTTCCATATGATTTTTTTAAAAAAAACTCTGCTCAGCAGAGTCATTCCAAACAAAGCAAGCAGACATATCTTGGTCAGTTTGTAAGACACAAATGAGTATAAGACCCATGACAAACTTATAAAGACAATAGTTTTAAGGGACTATTTTTAGGTATTTTTTTTTGTCATACATGCTTTAAAAATGACTTCACTGGTTTCTCATTAATTTGTTTTTGTTTATTTCTGTTGTTGCAGTTTTAGACAAAAATATACCATCATGTTTGCCAAGTTTAGCAGCTTTAGGCTGTTATTTATATTTTCTCCATGCCCTAATCATTCTCATTTCTTGTGGTGAACAAAAACAAAGCTCTTTAGCCTAATTATTATATTCTTTCAAAGAGGTCCTAATATTACATTTGAACATAACAAAATAGAAATGCTTCTACTGTGTTTCAGTGTGAGACAAATTAGTGATAAATTATAATCTGAATCCTTGAAATAATAACCCAAACTTTATTTCTGAAAGTTATGCAAACTCTGTGTGTTTGCTTTAGTTTAAAATACAAATTTTTCATGCAGAAAAAGGCATTCAATAAAATTCAATATCATTTCATATAAAACTCACAAAAAATTAAGTATAGAAGGAATGTATCTCAACACAACAAAAACCGTATATACAAGAAGACAACAGTTAAGACAGACTTAACTGTGAAAAGTGAAAAACTTTTCCTGTAAGATCAGGAACAAGACAGGACTGTGCACTCTGGCTACTTTCATTGAACATAATAGTGGAAGTTTTAGCCAGAGAAATTAGGCAAGAAAAAGAAATAAAAGACATCCAAATGAGAAAGGAAGAAGTTAAATTGTCTTTGTCTGCAGACAACATAATCTTATGTATAGAAAACTCTAAGGATTCCACCAAAAAAACTGTTAGAACTGACAATCAAGTTCAGTAAAGTTGTACAATACAAAGTACTACTCAAAGTGATCTACAGATTCAATGCATCCCTCTAAAAATTCCAGTGTCATTTTTCACAGGAAAAAAAAAATCCTAAAATATATCTATGGAACCATGAAAGTCCCCAAGCAGCCAAAACACTCTTCATCAAAAAGAACAAAGCTGGAGGCATCACCCTACCTAATTGCAAAATATACTGCAAATCCATAGTAATCAAAACAGCATGGTAATAGCATAAAAACAGACACATAGATCAATGGAACAGAATAGAGTGCCCAGAAATAAATGCACACACTTAACGTCAATTGATTTTTGACAAAGATGCCAAGAATACATAATGGGTAAAATAGTCAATAAATAGTGCCAGGAAAACTGGACATTCACATGCAAAAGAATGAATTACACCCTCATCTCACACCATATACAAAAATCAACTCAAAATGAATTAAATAATTAAATGTAAGACCTTAAAATGTAAAACTACTAGAAAAGAACAAGGGAGAAACTCCATGACATGAGTCTGGGAAAAGATGTTTTGGATGTGGCCCGAGAAGCATAGATAACGAAAGAAAAAAATAGATGAATAGGGGTTAAATCAAAGTAAAAAGCTTCTGCACAGCAAAGGAAACAACCAACAGTATGGAAAGATAATCTAAAGAATGGAAGAATATATTTGCAAGCCATATCATTGATAAGGGGTTAATATCCAAATTTTATAAGAAACTCAAACAACTCAATAGTGTTTACTATTACTAAAAAATCCAGTGGAAGAATAGGCACAGGACCTGAATAGACTTTCTCAAAAGAAGACATACAAATGGCCACAAGTATATGAAATGTGCTCAGCCTCACTCATCATCAGAGAAATGTGAATCCCAGACTTGAGCTATCACCCTACATCTGTCAAGATGATTGTTATCAAAAGGACAAAAGATTACAAATATGGCAAAGGATGTGGAAAACAGGAAACCCTTGTACACTGCCAGTGGGAATGTAAATTAGGACAGTCATTGTGGAAAGCAGTATGGAGATCTCTCAAAAAATTGAAAATAGAACTAATATAATCCATCGATCCCACTACTGGGTATATTTCCAAAGGATAGGAAATCAGTATGCCAAAAAGATATCTACACTCCCAAGTTCATTGCAGCACTATTACGATAACCAAGAATCAACCTACGTCCATCAACGATGAATGGATAAAGAAAATGTGGTATGTATACCCAATGGAGTACTATTCTGCCTTAAAAAAGAAGGAAACCATGTCATTTGTGGTAACATGGATGAACCTGGAGGATATTATGTTAATGAAATAAGCTAGGCACAGAAAAACAAATACCATATGATCTCATTTGTACATTGAGTATAAAAAAGTCTAACTCATAGAAACAACAGAGTAGAATGGTGGTTACCAGAGGTTGGGAAGTAGGGGAAATGTTGGCTAAAGGATACAAATTTTCAGTTAGACAAGAGGAATAAGTTCAAGAAATCTATTGTTAATCATGGTGACTACAGTTCATATTATAACAATACTGTATATATGAGAACTGTTAAGAGAATACATATTAAAGTGTTCTCACCATAAAAAAGGACAAGTATGTGTGAGGTAATACATATGTTACATAGCTTTATTTAGCCTTTCTGCAGTGTACACATATATTAAAACATCATTTGTACATCATAAATATATGCAAGTTTTACATGTCAATTTAAATACATAACCAAAAAATATAACTTTTTTTGATGTAAACTTTCTACTGTTGCTTTAAGATATTCTGTTACTTCATTCTATCAACAGAAGAGAGTTTCAGTGGCATGTGATAAATATTTAAAAACTAAATCTCTGAGAACTAAAGTGCCAAATTATAGGCATTTTCCAATTTCTGTGGTGTAAACACTCATGCAAGCCTGCTTCAGCACACTACTAGATATCTCATTCATCACTGTACTTTCCATTTGTAATATGGGGTCATTGCAAAGTTGGAAGGCTACAATTTGATGTGTAGATTGCAAAATAAAATTTATACCCAGGTGGTATGACGGCCAGATAACCACAGAAAAAAATAATTATAGTCCCTTCCTTTTGGAGGACATGAGACTCATAAATGATCATAGTTACCAGAGCAGAGGGCACAACTTCATCATTCAATATCTGCCCCCATGTGTACATGTGCCCACTCTGATATCTCCCTAGAATGTTTCTTCAAAGCTCAGTTTAGAAAAATCTCAGCTCCTGAATGTCATACTTGAGCCTACCCGTCTGCTCAATCTACCATCTTCTATTCTATGTGCCCCCAGGATGTCTTCAAGTCTTTTAACCAATTCAAGGAAGGGAAGTGCTCAATTCAAGTAAGTCCTCTATATTTTCCTCTCCCCTTTTTCTTCATTCCCTTTCTCTGGAACTTCTTTGAGCTGTATTCGGTTCTTCATGTTTCTTATTCATTCTTTCATGGTTTGCATCTTTTAATCACTCTTGCCATATCTGGATATTTTTTTTATCATGTCTGTCTTCAAGTTTGTTAACTTTCTCTATTCTTATCATTGGTTTGTTACTTAATATATCCTTGAATTTTTAATCTTACTATGTTTTTTAAAATTTATAGCTGATTCTTATAAAAGTATGCCAGTATTTTATTTTATTTTATTTTATTTATCTTATCTTATTACTTTTTTTTTTTTTTTTTTTTTTTTTTTTTTTTTTTTTTTTTTTTTTTTTTTTTTTTTTTTTTTTTTTTTTTTTTTTTTTTTTTTTTTTTTTTTTAGAGACGAGCTCTCTCTATGTTACCCAGGCTGCAGTGCAGGGGCTATTCACAGGCATAATCTCACTATGGATCTGGACAGGAGTTTTAAACTGCTCCGCTTCCAACCTGGTGGTCCCCTGCTCCCTGAAGGTCACCATACTGCACACCCTGTAGATGGACATAGTGCACTACAGCCCAGAACTTCTGGGCTCAAGCATCCTCCCATCTCAGCCTCCTGAGTAGCTGGGACTACAGGCATGTGTCACCATGACATGCTAGTTTATTTTCAATTTTTTTTTCTTTCTTTTCTTTTTTATTTTGTTTTTTTGTTTGTTTGTTTTGTTTTGTTTTTACCATATTAACTTTCAATTTTATGGCTGAATGCTAGTTTATTTTTAATCTTTGTCTTCAATTTGAATATCTTCATTTAGTAGATTCTTTCAGATTTTCTGTAATCTCAAACTCTGAGGCGTATATTTGTTCTGTTTTTTTTTTTTCCTGCTGATTTTTGCAAATGACTGATAACTTCTTAATATACAGTGGTGTCATTTTGTATCTTGAAAGCACTGTATGCTGTGCATGGGAAGGTTGGGTGGATTTGGACTTCCACACACTCTGGGATGGGGAAGTGTTTGTGGCATAGTAGTTTTGCACTTGCTTCTTTCACTGATCTAAAAGCAGATTTACATGAATTTGTAGCCTTTGGGCTTCCATATAAGAGAAGAGATTATAATTCTAAGTCTTCAACATGAGCCACTTTTCAAATTTCTAAAAAAAGGCATTTTTTTCCCCACCTAGACCCCTGGGCATAGACAAGCTTTCTTGTTTTTATCTATTTTAGTTTTTCTGTTGGAGGGTCCATAGCCATTCCATGGGTTTATCTTTAAGCAAGAATTAGTTCTAACTTTGGTTTTGGGCAAGCCCAATGCCATCTCTTCGTTTCCTCAATGAACATGAAAATTCCTGACCCTAGGGACTGCATTCCCTCTCAATTTGCCATAGAGCAGCCTGCAAGTTCACTCCTTTAGCTAGAAATTTCCTTTTTAACTCTGTCTCTGTGAGTTTGCTTTCTTTTCTGGGAGGCTTAGCTATGTGTTTAATATTTTTAATTCATATTTTTTTTCCCTTGCATTTCTATGTGTGTGCAGTGGGGCAGATCCACATTAGCTCAGCAGGCAACGTTGTTAGAACAGGACGTCTTTCCATCACAGCTTGCAGACAGTATTGTGGCATGAACTGCAATGTCTCATAAGTAGCTTGTGCCTTTTCTGTTTTTCTCGTTAGAGAGTGGTCTATTTGGAGGTTCCTAAAATGAAGCTAGAGGCCAGGAGGTAAGGCCTGTCTTCCTGGGACCTTGCCTAGGTACAGATACCCAGAGCCTCGTGGCTCCAGATGTACTTTGCTCAGCCAGAAGCAAGTCCTGGAGACTTCTCCTTTTAGACATTTAAATTAATAAAAGGAAGGCAGCCCTCGTCCCTGTTATAAAATTCAAATGCGGAGATGAATAGAATAAGCCAAGATGTGATTACAGTGCTTTGATAAAGGTTAAGGTGGCAGAAGGAAATTGAACACTTTTATTTATAAAGCTATTATTTTATCTGAAAAAACAACACAGAAACAAATGTCTCCTGTCCCCTCTTCTACCTCAAGGCACTATATATCTAACCCATATCTAACTTCCCTTTAGATCATGATCGCTTGAAATTGTTGCATATATTTGCTATCTGATGATCCTTTTTTACTTTCTCCTTCGTTCTTACTACTCTTGGACATACTATTTGTTATTGATAATATGTTTTATTTTCTTATTTGTTTGTTGTCTGTCTCACTCCACCCAATGACATTAGTAATCTCCAAGAAATTATATGCTTGGAGCTTGGTGCTGTGTCTAAAATAAAGCAAGTGCTTGTATGTTTGTTGAATGATTGGGTGACTGAATGCATATTCTTTTTTCCTCTAAGGGTGTAATATTTGGCTGCAAGAATTGCCACATTTATTTATTTTCTAAAATAATATAAATCTTGTCTTGACCTCAACTACTTTCTTTTGTATTTTTTTTTCTTTTGACTATATACAGCATGATCAACCACTTTGATCTTGCATTGAACATTTTTGGTGAAAATTTTAATTTCCATCACACTTTCCACTCATCTCCACCTCCAACCTTCAGCCCTTGAAACTCCATGGGATTCCCAGGTGCTTTGGTCCTCAGGGAACCTCCCTGGACTACATGAATATCTCTTAAATGTTTCTTATCCAAGTTTAGAGGCACAATTTCTAACATGTGGTTCTGATGAGCCTGGCATCTGATAATCCTCAGTGTTGGATGGTTTCATATTATCTTCTCTCTTCCAAAACCTCTAAACCTGTGACCCATTTTCCCCTACCCTAATTTTCAATTCTCATTTTCCTATCTTAATGAAAAAATTGTCGCAGTCAGAAGAGAATTGCCACTGACCCCCAAAAGAGCACACTTCCCTGCTTCTTGCCCATGTACGCTGGCTGAATTCATGTTATAATGAAGAAGAACTGCCCTTGCTTCTCACCAAGACCAAGCCCAGTAATGCCACCCATGCCCTGGGTCCCATTCCCTGTCCTCTGCTCGAGGACAGTGCTCCCATGATTCTTCCTTTTCCATCTGGCAGCATCAATTTTTTTCCTCTGCAAGATCATCCCCCAATGGCATACACACAAGTTGCTATTCTCCCATCCAAAAACTAACAAACAAAATATACAAATAAAAACAAAACCCCCTGACTCCATTTTTCCTGAGGGTTCCACAGTATTTCTATTACTTCTATCTCTTCCTATAGAGTATAATTCTTTAAAAGATATCTATACCTGTTGTCTTCAATCTATTAAAATCAGATGTCCTTATCTATATCACACAAAAATTGCTTCTATCAGGGTCACAATGACCTCCATGTTGCTATATATAAAGATAATTTTGCTTCTTTCATCTACTTGAGGTACCAGCAGCATTTAACAATTTATAAATCTCTTCCAAGACATCTTTACTTGGTTTTTTTCACAACACCAATTTCACCTGTGCTTTTCTCCTTTTTTCCTGGCAGCCTTTTTTTTTAGTCTCCTGTTATTTTTTTTCTTTCTCAATCTTTAAATTGAGCACTGGGTTCAGTCCTTGAATCTTTTGTTTTCTTCTAGATCCACTCACTCTATGGGCTCTCTCATCCAGCCTCATGCTATTAAATGGCATTTTTATGTTGATGACTTCCAAATTTAGATCTTTAGCTTGGACCCATTTCTTGACTTTCAGATCCTCATATCTAATGGCATATTGGTCACCTCCATGGGATGACAAATAGGCATCTCAAACTTAATATGTGTAGCCCGTAACCTAATGTGACCCAAGTCACCTAAACCAGCTCCTCAACAGGCATTTCTGTATCAATAAAATTTGATTTATCCTTGGCTACTCAAGAGAATATCCTGTTGAGTTTTCCTCCAAAACACATCCAGAATTTGACCATTTCCCTATGATATCTGCTGCCCCCACCTTCGTCCAAGTTCCAGTTACCTGGAACTGCTTAAGATTTTATACTTCCTCAACACTTCATGTCCCATTTCACTGCTTTCTTTTTTCTCTCCTTATCAATGATTAATCTCTAATATATATTGTAATTATTTATCATTTTTTCTGAAAAAAAATGATGGTGTATAAATACACCAAAATATGGTGTATAAAATACACCATTGTTTTAGTCTGTTTGGGCCGCTATAGAAAAAAATACCATAAACTCGGTTGCTTAAAAATAATGAACATTTATTTCTCACAATTATGGAGGCTGAGAAGTTCCAGATCATGGTGCCACTTCCTCACAGAGGGCACCTACTCGCTGTCTTCTCACAACAAAGGGGCAAGCTAGTTCTCTGGGTTCTTTTCGATAAAGGCACTAATCTCAATCATGAGGGCTCCATCCTCATGGCCTCATCACCCCCAGAGGACCCCACCTCTTCCAGGGAGGGAACCTCATCCCTCTCTCTCATCCTTTCAGGAAGAATCTAACTCTGTCTCAGTCTAAGTTAAGCCTTTCCTCCCTTTTAGTGTCCAACTCACAATATCTGTTCAGAGGGCCTAGAAACTTCTGTTTTTCTCCCTAACCATACACAAACACATGGACACAATGTGGGTTAATATTACCCAAACCACAAGAACCAAGACCAAAAGCAGTTAACTCATTGTGATGAAGGAGGAAAAACAACTGTGTGAGAAATTTATCTGGACCATATACTCAGAGCCTGGTTGCTGGAACACAGTGAATGCATATATTTTATTTTGCTCATTTTTGTCAGATTGCTTGTGAGAATGGCTTCAATTTATAGTCCCGCTAGCAACATATGAGAATTCCTTTCTCCGTACATTCTCAGCCAGATTTTCATCATTTCAATGGGCGCTGATTTAACTTGTGTTACTGTGATTACTATAGAGTCTGTGCATCTCGTCACACACTCATTGGATATTAGGCCACTCCTTTCTCTGAATTAGTTATTCAACTCATTTGCTTATTTTCTTATTGGACTGCTTGTTTTCCTATTGGTCTGTATAAACTTTTGTAAATATAGGTATTTTCTACTAGTCTCTTATTTTTCTATAATTTTTATCTATAATGCTATATATTTAACAGAAATCTTTAATTATTTTGCAGTAAATCCACAAAGTGCCATTTTGCAAAATATTCTCCTTCATTTTATTGTATCAGCATCATGGTTTTATCTTTCAAATCTAGGTTTTAATCCATCAGGAGTCCATCTTTGCATGGGGTCTAATGCAGGGGTTCAAATCTATTTTCCTTTATTTAGTAAATGTGTTTTGTCAATACTATCTGATAAAATAATCTCTTACTTTTTGTTTATCTTATGATGCCACCTTTATCATTTATCAATAAAAACAGTCATTTTTGAACTGCTCCTGGGCTGGCATTGAAATTTTTTTTAATACTGTGGTTTTGGACCATGTCAATATCTAACAGGGCAAGTCACCAGTTTTTGATCTTTTGATTCATAATGAACTTAGGTATTCTTGGACATTTGTTCTTCTGTGGAAATTCTGGAAGGAGCTTGTTGCATTCTTCAAAAAGTCCAGTTGCAACTATAATTGGGATTTTATTATATCTGTTTGTAGATTAATTTGGGTATATTGATAGATTTCCACTATTTTCTTATCTATGAACATAGTATATTTCTGTTTATCCTAATCTTCTTTCAATTTCCTTGATATAGATTTAAAATTTAGAGAACTTTCTGGAGACCTGATTTTAGTATGAGTCTCAGGAATGATTCCTACCTGTTAAGTCCACCGTTCCAGTCAGTAAAGAGCCAAAAAGCAACACCAGGAGTGAGACTTCCTCAGCATTATCCACTTAGAGTTGTGCTGCATAGTAAGTGGGTAGGAGATAGCATAGTTATAATTTAGAATGAGGACTCTGAGGTTAAAGCTTCTGGGTTTGACTCTTGACTCTGCTCCTAACTAATTTAGGCAACAAATTAACCTCAGCTTCCTCATACGTAAAAAGAGTATACTATTGGCGAGCTCAGGCTGAGCATGGTGGAGCATGCCTGTAATCCCATTACTTCGGCAGACATAGGCAGGAGAATCACTTGGGTTCAGGAATTCGAGACCAGCCTGAGCAACATAGAGACCTTGTATTTACAAAAAATAAGAAAAATCAGCCAGATATGGTGGTACATACTCGTAGTGCCAGCATTTTGGGAGGCTGAGGCACGAGGAATACATGAGCCCAGGAGTCTGAGGTTGCAGAGAGCTATGATGATGCCACCTTACTCTAGCCCAGACAAAAGAGCAAGACCCTGTCTCAAAAAAAAAAAAAGTTTGGCTAGCTCATAAAGTCATGAGGATTAAAAGGCAGAATAAATGTAAGTGCTTTGCATAAAGCTTGGCTTATAACAGGCATTCAAGCATTCAATAAATATTAGCTACTACAAAGAGTGAACATAATCAAGCCACAAGTGTAAAAGCACTAACCTGGAGCCTTAATCATAGTAAACACATCTCCTTTAGAGATCAAACCCAGGCATATCATTGCTTAAGGGGCTAACCTCTCACCCTATAAAAAGAAAATATACTTTTGTTTCCATTTATTGTCTAGTTGTTTATGATCATAAATATCGTGTCACCCTTCAACTGGATATTTACATTTATTTATGTTTACATCTATTTATTATACCATAAGGGTATATTGGTTTTTTTATATTTTTTCTTAGTCAGATGTCTGATATTAGTACTATTCAAAAGGAAAGGCTTAATTATTTTTCTTATCCTAGACTTCTGAGTATGACTCAAATTTACAAAGGCTTAAATCCAGTAGAATGTACTTAAATTTTTCTGATGCTTCTTAGGAGGCATCAGAATTTCCTTCGTCACGCTAATTTATGTCTACAATTCTTCATGAAATACAAAATATTTAAATCTATTTACTTGTATTCTCTAAGATAGATTTTTTTTTTATTTGTATGTTTCATTATATGTATGAATGAACTGAATTTCAGAGAACTTAAGTGACTTGGCGGAGGCTAAAAAAATAGCAATTTCAGAATTCAGGCCTGAATTCGGATTTCTTCACTTTTAATATTATGCTCTTTCCACTTTCTCCTCAGTGTTAAGGAGAAACACCCAGTAAAAATCTTTAGGACGCTAAACACTTAAAAAGGTCCAACGTGGCCAGGCGTGGTGGCTCACGCCTGTAATCCTAGCTCTCTGGGAGGCCGAGGCGGGCAGATTGCTCAAGGTCAGGAGTTCGAAACCAGCCTGAGCAAGAGTGAGACCCCGTCTCTACTATAAATAGAAAGAAATTAATTGGCCAACTAATATATAGAAAAAATTAGCCTGGCATGGTGGTGCATGCCTATAGTCCCAGCTACTCAGGAGGCTGAGGCAGGAGGATTGCTTGAGCCCAGGAGTTTGAGGTTGCTGTGAACTAGGCTGACACCACGGCACTCACTCTAGCCCAGGCAACAAAGTGAGACTCTGTCTCAGGAAAAAAAAAAAAAAAGGTCCAACATGGAATAACAACCGACAGCGAATTCTAGCATGAAACAGAAATATGACATTAAAAAGTAGAGTCTTAGAGAAATTAGATTAACTGGCAGGAACATGTCGTCCTTAACTTGGGCCATATACAACAAATATATGTTTAATTGTCTTTTTGCGTGGAAAACATTCCATACCACTGAGTTCTACTACGCAGATTTTTAGTCTAATTGGTTTGTATGACAATAGATGGCAATTTAATCTCTCCTGTATTTGGAAGGAGAGATTCTCCTTTTGTGAGCATCCTGCAAATATCACAAAAGCAGCCAAGCCTGAAAATCCAGGAGCTTATTTCTCCAACTCCACGGCTCAATAACGATGCACCTCCTACAGTTATTGCCGAGACCCTGCAAAAATATGTCTTGGATTGGCTGAAGTTTGACACAGGAGGGCACACCGCAGCATGCCAAAATGATACCCTTTGGATCTTTTATCATAACATTTTTCTTTGTAAGTCAGACCACCCAGAAAATCAATCAGCTAGAGCAAAGCTAGTTCCTCAGTAGATTCCAGAACTGCTTAGGAAACTTCCAGAGAGGACAGCAGTGAGGAGAGCCACTGTCAGAGCAAATGCCACAGGGTGTGTTCAGTGAGCACCTTCCTCAGATGGCAGCAGCAGGGCTCTGGGCTGGGTTTTCTGAAGTTCTACCAATGCACCCTGCCCAAGGCCCCGTGAACTTAGTCTCTGCAGCTTTTGGTGGGTCCTTCCATGAGTGAGACAGCAGCAACCCCCTCTGTGAGTTGGAGGTGGCTTCTCGGCTTCCCAAGTTCATATGTGGAACCTCCTGGCAGCATGTGAATGTGCTCAAGCTTCCCCAGGACGGTAGAGACTTGGGTTTTCAAGCCCTTGCTAGAAGGCAGAGAAAGGGGAAGTTTCCTGAGTGCTTAAACTGCCTGCTCCTCCCCACTGCTGAATTTTTAATCACACATTTTCCCCCTTAAATCAAAATTGATAAAAATCTATATACATGCGTCATGCTTGAAAATTGATAATCACGTCGAAAACAATAATGATACTGTTGACTATACATGGCAATTTCTTCAAATCGAGTAATGCTGTGATGTGTGTGGTTAACCGTATCTACCCAGGAAGTGGTTTCATTTAAGTTTTGTGCTCGCCCCACCCCCCTCCTCTTCTTCCTCCAGTACTGAAATTAAGCAGCATCCAACACAGGCCTGCTCTTACGACATGTGACTTTACTGTTTTCCGTTTTTGTTGAAAGAGTCATTAACAGTTAGTAGTTGATGGCAGTTTCAATAACAAGTCGTCGCCAAGAAAAGGTAAGTACCTTTTAACTTGATTATGTTGTACATGAAATTTAAACTTGAAAATGTTTGACAGAGTATTTTACATCGTGGTGTGAACATACAAAACATTTCTACAAAATGTGATGCTTTCACCTGTGATGAAAATGACAACTGGTTTCCTTGGTTGTAGGGGAAAAAAAAATATTCTTTTCATATTTTCAGCTGTCAAGTTTCAAAGCCCTTTACTACAATATTCTACTCTGCTCGTTTGCTAAGATTTCATACTAAAATGTTAAAGATAGAATAAGGTACAGTTTTAGTTGGAAAGTACTTCTAAAAAATAACTAGTTGGAAAAATGTGAGACTTTGCACCTTTAACTGACTGTTTTATAAAAATATGCATTATTTGAGATTTAGGTAATGAAAAAGGCATTTTGTAACAATAGGAAATAACATCTTCAATTGCATTGTGAAATATACCCACTTTGAGGCATTGTATTAAAGTTAGCATTAAAAACCTTTAGAAAGGTTCAAAAACATGTAGCTTTTTACATAGGCATTAAAGAGCAAAAAAGTTTTAAAATGTAAAACAATACTCTCTAATATGACAGTATTTTCTTTTTCTAAATTTTATTCAAGATATAAGGTGAAATGAGGGCACCTTTCTAATTTATAGGCAAAATTTTATATTTAAAAAAAGAAGTCACAGCTGACTTCACCAAAGGTTACTCTGGGAGGAGAAGTAAATTAGAGGTATACTTTTTTGTTTATGTAATTATATAATTTTCTTTCTTTGAGATATTTTAAAATAATCATCCTTAAAAATGAAAAGAATTTGTTAGTCATAAACTGAAAAGTAATTTTCCTTTATATTGACTTCTTGCTTATACAGAATGTCTTTGTGTGCTCTAATGTATGTGTGGAAAACATAAAAATATTGCTCATCTCAGAGAAAAATACCTTAAATAAATTTGACTGTGGATTTTTGAAAGAATTCTAATAAAAGCCCAAGATATGATCCACTCATCCCTAATATTATTTTTATTGTGCTGGCGGATGGGAGAAGCGATGGCCCCCACAACACCTATTTTTTGTGTGTTATTAAAAAATGGTTACAGGGTTGATAAGTGGCAACAATTTTCTTTTCTCTTATTATCTTCTATTGAAAGACACATATAAATGTTTTTTGACATGGTCAATTTAGTAGGAAATTATTAGGCATACTAACATTCTCCATTTTAAGACCTCTTCAATTGTAAGGACTGAAGCTAGCTACTTGTTGACTACTAAAATAATCATGGAGTTATAGAGATTAGGACTTGGTGTTCAATACATTTTTTATTGTTTGGAGTGTAAGAAGACCCTGCTAATATGTATTTGCTTTGATATTCTGATTAGATTTTCAATTTGTTGCATTTCCTCATAATGGAAAGCCTTATTTAAGTCTGCCTTCACTATTGTGCTTCTGAACCTCTGTATCTATAGAAGCTGTATAATTCAGATAACTTTGGTTGATATGTTATTACTTTATTTCATTTTATTATAAAAGAACATCACATGAATAAATATATGTAGTATTTACACATTAGCAAGAATGAACATCCAGATAAGCATATGGCATTGAAGAAAAGTCCATGAAAGTTTTTTAAGCCATTTAATACATTTAAAAATCAAATTCTTTGTAAAAATAAGTGTATCTTGCAGAAACTGTTAAATTAAAATATAAATATTTTATGGAATACGTGTAAAATTAAGAATGAATTAAACATAGCCTGGTATGAATTTAGAAAGAGCAACAAGTAGAGATGATAGACAGGTCCACTAAGACACCTTCAGAATTGTTTGTGAAAACAGGTATTGCATAATCTCTTGAAAGTACAGACCAAATCTGAAGACAGTCATTTGCAAATGAATTACTATAGATGACTGTACATTTTAAATGGATAAATAAGAAACAAGTTTTGATGAAATAAAAACAATACAGAGCATCTCATCTGAAAAGTAATTTCAAAGCTGATTTGTTAAAAGAATATCATACTTTTCCACTTGGGGCCAGCATTCAGCAAAATTCAGAAAGGAGAAAATCTTTCCTTGATATTTCTCCTCTTATTCCTTTTTAATGCTCTGTTCTAGAGCAGCTTGCTCTGTCTTTAATTTTGGGTCCCATAGCCTTGGTACCTAGAGGGATAGACCCCATCTTACTCCTTCCATCCCATTCCCATTGCCTTTAAAATTTTTTCATCCAATTTTCTATTGTTTATGGAGCCTAATAAAAATGATCCATACTCATGGGGGAAGGCTACAGAGCCTTGACTTCCTAACCAGGTCTCCTCTTCTCTTCCCAGTAGAATTTTAATAAGTTCGTACAGCAGACTGAATCCAAAGGATCGGCTAAATGTTGAGGACTCCAAGTTCAAGGGATGCCATGGCAAATAGTTGGAGGGAAATATTTGAGGGAAGAAGGAGTATTTTGTTAAGCATTGGTCCTACCTGTGATATTTAAACACAGAATTTTTGAGGGCATCACATAGGAAGGATCTATCATAGAGATATGTCCATTTCTCTAAGATATTCCTAAAAAAAATACACCCTTCTTTTACCAGGTGAAAAATAATTGTATTATATTCTCAGACAATTTTGATACTCCCACACACTTAGAAAATACTTAACATAATCATTGTTTTGTGAATGTATTTTAAAATTTATTTAATACCTTAAATTTAACTCTGGATATCAGAAGCGTATTTTTTAGACTTGGAAATGCACGTGTAGGTATTATAAATTTCAGCTTATAGTAAGCAAACCTCCTTTGTTCACAAATGATAGAAATTGAGTCAAAACTGGCCTAGGCAATACAGATATTTGTTTATTTGTGAAAAGTCCAAGGATAACAATGTCAGGAATGGCTGGATCCAGGAGCTCATACAGGATTATGAGGATTAGGTCTCATTTTTTTTTTTTAATTCTTTAGTTTTTCTTTTCACTATACTATAAGCAATCTCCGGCAGAAGCTCCCACAGAGTTAACTAGAAAGCTCCAGGTTTATGTCTGATCCTTTCAACAAACTCTGGCAAAAGAATGCCTTTGCCGTATCACCACCGCAGTCTCAAATTCAGATGCGATTGAACTGAATTGGGTCACATGACTGTAGCTGGGAATCATTGAATCTGGGCACAGACACCCTGAGTGAGCAGGCCTACGTCACAGGCCCCCTCTTGCCATAAGGAGTACCTGCACCTGTACCACGTGGACTCTTAGCTGGAAAAGGATCTCCTGAAGTAGAAATTCAAATGCTTTCTCTGGAAGAAAGGTGACTGCATTTCTTATGGGCAAAAGCCACAGAACTCCACTACAGATCCACACACGGTCACAGTTTCAGTCATTACTTCCCAACTTCTTTAAATTCTACAATCATACAAAAATACAGTAATAATATAAAGTCAGGTCTGACTGAAACATGTGTTTCAATTAAACTGGATCTTAAAATACTTTTCAACAACTATTTCATGTGTGAAAATCCCTCACAACATATGTCTTCTAAAAGCTTATGATCTAGTGTGACTATTATATTAATAATTATTATGCAAATAAAATTCATCAAGTATTATAAAAAGATACAAAGAATATTCTATTAGGATTCAAAATTCATTGAACATGTTCGTATTCCTGTTATTTGCCGGGCCATGAGAATTTTGTAGGTGTTGTTGTGTCATTTGATCATATCCTCACAGGGAATTCAGGTCTGTTTTGGAAGAATTTTTTATGGTAGTTTTCAGAGAAATCTAGGACTGGAGAGTTTTAAAACATTCCAAAGGACAGGAGGGGAAAGTGTCAGGCACAAAAACACAGAACGCCAGAAAATTTCTAAGGAAGAGTGGATTGTCTGGTTTTGTTAGATAGAAGTATGGGGACAGGAGGTGGGGCCAGTAAGGTAGTGGGATCATAATAGAGTGGACCCGCTGTGGAGATGATGACTCAGGGATATAAGTAACAACAGGGTTTTGGATTAGAGGAAATACATAATGGATGTCCACATTTTTTACATCTTTTTATTTATTTTTTATTTATTTTTTATTTTTTTTATTTTGGCATATTATGGGGGTACAGATTTTAAGGTTTCAATAAATGCCCTTTGGCCCGCTCCGGGTTATCTAGCATCAGGACTTATTTTTTTTCTTCCATTTACCTCACTGTTAAGTGACACCCTCTTCAGATGCTTTGCAGAAGAGGTTGTAGTCAGTGAAAGAGATTTATGTGAGGAACAGGGACTGACTTACCTGCTGAGGTCCCTGAAGTCCTTATTACAAGCTGTGGTTATAGCAATCTCTTTTTTTTTATTATTTTGTGAAAACCTTTTGTTTGTTTGTTTTGTTCTTTTATTTTTAATTTGAGAATAATGCTATAGCAAGATGGTTCAAAATCAACATAAAACCTAAATACAAAATGTTTAGAGACAATCTTTCTCATTTCCTATTCCTATCTACCCTATTCACTTCCATCTTAACCCAACAGGTAACCACTTGTCATTTTCATATTTTTATCCTTCACAGTTTCTTTATGCAAAAAGTGCCTATGTATATATGCACATATATGTGGGTATGTATACATCCTCCTTTATTGCACTAAAGGTAGCATAATGGTATATATCTCTACCTCTCCACTTTTTTTTTTTAGCAATATAGCTATTTTTTTCTACAGATGTATAGTATTCCACTATATGGATGCATCATACTTAATTTAACCAGTGTCCTGTTAAAAGGGTCATGAGTATTTTCAGTTTTTTCTAATATAATAAATATTTTTATATAACTGTGTATATTTGAAAATAAGTGTAAAACATAAATTTCCATAAATACTATTTATGAGATAAAGGATAAAATAATTTTGATAGCTGTTGCCAAACTATCCATCATGTTAGGTGTAACTTTCTACACTTCTACCAGCCCTTAATGAGAATGCTGGTAGAAGCTCCATAGCTTTTCCGACAATGGCCAAACGTTTTAGGTTTTTCAAATCTGTCTGTAGATAATTGTATCTCAATCTAATTTCATTTGGTATTTCTGCTATTAGAATTAAGGTTGATCTTGTTTTTAAAAGATTAAAGGTTTATTTGATTTCCTCGTGAGAGAATATATCTTTTTTCAGCTGTATAATTAAAGACCCAAACATTAGTGACAGGCAAGCCTAGGAGTGAGATGTTAAAGGAAGCAAGGAATCAAGGATAGCATGTGTAAAATACTACACTCATTTTCTAAAGATTTGAAATAGACAATAGCTAAAAGGGAGATGAAATATGAATGTTCAAGTGAAGGAAGGGAAAAAGAATGAAAATAAAGAAACCAAACAATGTCTCAGTGGAGACTAAGACAGATGTGTGTAATCATTGGCTCAAGTAGATAAATTAGTCTTAAACAGAAGATAGAGCACTTTAATGAGTGTGAATGTAGATGAACTGGATATAGATAAGATGAAGTGAGGAGAGGGAGTGGAAGGAATACATGCTTCATAGTGTCAATCTTTGCTGTAATGCTAGGGAAACTCATCTGATGAAAGTGAGTATTTTCTGCATGCCAAAAACTAGACAGAATATTTTATTTTAAAAACTGACCTTGTCAATAACACACGATACAATTGTGAATTTTAAAATATCTTTTTTCTCGTTCGGCAGGTATTAGCTAAATTCAATACAACTCCATAAATAATTCTTAACTCCAATAAAGTACCCTGTGTTGGCCTAAGAATTACTGGGGACACAAAAAAATAATTGGATATGCTATCTAGCCAATGAAAACTTGTTAACTCATTAAGAAGTACACAAAGAGAAGAACTTAATATAAATCTATGTATATAATCCAATTCTATGGAGATATTATAGAACATACCATTGACAGAGTCCCAAAAGTCTTCATTTTGCCAAATCAAATCGCCATTTATGTGTCATCTTATTATCTACTCTCTGAGCTGCATTTGATGCTATTGAACACTCTTCCCCTCTTGAAATTCTCTTTTCATTTGACTTCTGGGATATTTCATTCTCCCGGTTTTCCTCCAAACTAACTGGATGCTCTTTCTCTGTCTCCTTTGCTAAATCTTCCTTATCCTCTAGCCTTCCAAATGTTGAGATATCCTGAGCTAGTCTTTCGATTTCTACTCTTCTGTTTGTACTCTTGTCTTCTAAGTTTATTCCCATGTGGTCTTCTTTAGTTCCATGACTTCAAATACTATCTATATGCTAATTAGATCTCAAGACCAAACCTTTTTTCTCAGCACTGAACCTATACTTGCAACTGCCTATTCATCATCTCCACTTGAATGTCTTATAGAGACATTAAAATGAGTATACAGTATTCAAAACAAATCTCTTAATTGCTCCACACCTCTCCCCAACCCAACCTGCTTCTTCCCTTTTCTCCTCCATCTCAGTTCGTGGCATCACCATTGTTTTCTCTTTTCAGGGCAATAGCCTAAGAAATTACATTTGATTTCACTCTTTCCCTCCCACTCCCTACCCCAAACTCCACCCAATTCATCAGCAATAAATACAGCCTGCACAATATAGACTGAACTTCCATTATATTGTTCACTTGAGTTTTCTCAATAATGGCTCTTCAAAAGGTATATCTTTTCTTTTTAGACTAATAGCTCTTCTTTGTTTTTTTGGTATGTTGGTATAATGACTCTCCCCCCCAACCTCTGCAAAAAAAAAAAAAAAAAACCCAGCTAAATGAATACACTACATTATGTGACATTTGATGACATCAAATTTTAGACAAAATCACATTCACTCTCTAGTTAAAAGTTAGGGAGAGGATCATATGAAGCATATGAAACAGTGTTGATTTGTACATTTAAATTAACTTGAGAAGGCTGAAGAGATAGAAACTTCTACTTTAGTCAGGCTTTTTCTTGGCTGTAAAGGTGATTTCTGTGCTTTAATTTATTATGAAGTACACCTTTAGGGCAAGAAAACCATGTCTCACAAACATTGAAAATATTGGTGAAGAAAAAACGAAAATTTAATAAATAAAAAACCCTTTTTATATTACACCTTATATGTAATTTATTTTCTTTTAAATTATTGCTATTACATGCTTGAACCCCTTTTTTGGCTCTAGTAATATATTTTTATATTTACAAATGTTAATTGGAGACCTTGGGTGCTAATTTAACAGCTTTTACTTTGCAGGAATGTATTAGACATTAAGCAAGGTGTCAATGTATATCAAAATATCCTGAATGAAATCACTTCTTTCCATTTTCATTACTATTACTGCAGAATTCTACTAATTCTCCTCCTTCCTTCTACTCTCCCCACAATAGTGATTGTCCAAGGAGTAGCCAGAGTGACCTTTCTAAGACCTAGAACATACAATTCTGCTACTAAAACATTCTAAATGGCTTTCTATTATACTTCAAATTAAATCCAATCTCCTTTCATGATTTGAAGGCCCTCTCTGTCTTCTTATTCCTCAGCTTTTGTTTTTCTTCATATAATTTTGGCTATGTGAAATTTATTGTTTATTTGTCAAAGAGTTCAGTGGCTATGTTTACCTTAGAATAATGGTCGATGAGAGTATTGATCTTGTCTGTCTTTTTACTACTGAGTATGTAGAACCTAGAACAAGAGTAGGCATGTAATAAACAGTCAATTTTTTTTAATGAAAGAATAAATGCTATAAAAGTTGACTATGGGCTATAGAACCAGGAAAGGATTTCTGGAGATTTGTGACTTTTTACTGAGTCTAAAAATAGGATAATTTAGGAGAAGAGAAGCTAGAAATATATTTCAAATAAATGGTACTATATCTATTACATATATGGTACATTTTGAGTAGCCTGGCACTGATGAAAAGTTGGGTTATAATTCTATATCCATACTATGGTGCCTTCCTGAAAATCAGAACAAATAACTTACCACCTGAAAACATATTGCCATAAACTGATGGAAAACACAAACCACCTCTAAGCATTTAAATTTTAAGTGATTTTACTAAAACCACACTGTTAAAATTGAATAATTATGTTTACTTTAGAATCATTTCCTAAACAGGTAGAGAACATTTTGTTCTAGTCTCTACTGCTGTAATCCAAGTTTAGAGTTAAAACAGGACATCTTTTTAAAAGAGCTATGAAAGGTACAATGCTCAGGAAATCAAGTGCTGAGTCAAGGGAAACTTCTGTTTCTGTTCATTTATCTTTCTGTTGTAGTTAATTTTGTGTTAGAATTTTAAGGACTAGAAACTAAGCATTGGAGCCCAAATTCATCTCTTTGCTAAATGCATGGAGGAAATCAAGTAATCTGAGCTTCCATGTGATACCACCTACTCATACTTTGATGGTTCTCCTAAAGGAAGTGGAATGTAGGAGGCAAAAATATACATCGATTACCTCAGTGGTGTCTGCACCACTGTGGTAGGTATAATGGTGTTACCAAAAATAGTCAATATTCCCTTTGTTCTCAAGGTACTTACAGTAGCATGGGACATTCATCAATACATGTTATTAGAGTGGGATCGTTAATTATCATCATCATAGCTGTGATTTATTTACTGTATATTATGGGCCAGGTGTTTTGCATACCTCATAGCATTTGGTATCCACAAAAGTCATGTGTAGGAGTTAGTATACCCATTTTAAAGATAAGGAAGCTAAGGTTAAGAAATTACATGCTCGAATTTACAGAGCTATTTGGGAGGCTGGGTCATGATTTGTAGACAGACCTGAATAATACAGAATCTATGTTATTTTCACTATGCCGTGCTATAATTTCTAAGCCTGTTAGGTATTAGCAGTTAAGCAATGCTGAACTTTATTCATGAGGCCCTAGAGTCTAAAAGGCTCTAAAAGGATCCTGCTTTGTTTGATGTCTAAAACAATGCCATCTGTGGAAAATCTGTTGCTTGTTCTTTACAAATATTGCCTTATGTAGAGGTACTATAAAGCATGCGAGGAAGAAAGCATGTTTTAGCCTTAGTTTCTTTTATACTGCAGGTACCTTTTCTATTTCATTTTTTCTGTCTCTTTTGGATCCTGTGTTTCCCCACAGCCATCAAATCCCAAAGATTTCTTTTAGACTCATGTTGCGCAATAGCAACCAGCCACAAATAACTACTGAGCGCCTGAAGAGTGACTAGTCTGAATTGAGTGTAAAATAAACACCAGATTTTGAAGACTTACTACAAATAAAGAAAATATAAAATATCTCATTAATATTTTTGCATTTAATATATGCTGAAATTCTTAAATTTTGACAAACTGGGTTAAATAAAATACATTATTAAAATTCATTTCACCTCCCTCATTTTACTCATCCAATGTGGCTATCAGACTTTTAAATTACATGTGTGGCTCACATTCTGTTTTTGTTAGATGTCATGGCTCGACCATCTTCTTTTCTTACTAGACTCTTCTGACATTCTCATCCATTCTCATGATTTAAATTTAATCCCTAAGGCCGGACGCAGTGGCTCATACCTGTAATCCTAGCACTCTGGGAGGCCGAGGCGGGTAGATTGCTCGAGGTCAGGAGTTCGAAACCAGCCTGAGCAAGGGCGAGACCCCGTCTCTACTATAAATAGAAAGAAATTAATTGGCCAACTAATATATATAAAAAAAATTAGCCGGGCATGGTGGTGCATGCCTGTAGTCCCAGCTACTCAGGAGACTAAGGCAGAAGGATCGCTAGAGCCCAGGAGTTTGAGGTCGCTGTGAGCTAGGCTGACGCGATGGCACCCACTCTAGCCTGGGCAACAAAGCGATACTCTGTCTCAAAAAAATAAAAATAAATAAATAAATTTAATCCCTAAAATATGGTCCTTAAATTCCTATCTTCTGCCTTGACCTCAATCCCAAAATTGCTCCTCATTTCTAATTGTCATTTTGTTTTGTTTAGATTTTGATTTTTTTTATTTCAGCATATTACAGGGGTATAAATGTAACCTAAACATTTGTCTTTTTATTGTTTTTCTTTTTTTTTTTTTGAGACAGAGTCTCACTCTGTTGCCCCTGCTAGAGTGCCGCCATGGCGTCAGCCTAGCTCACAGCAACCTCAAACTCCTGGGCTCAAGCAATCCTGCTGCCTCAGTCTCCTGAGTAGCTGGGACTACAGGCATGTGCCACCATGCCTAGCTAATTTTTTCTATTTTTGGTAGAGACAGGGTCTCGCTCTTGCTCAGGCTGGTCTCGAACTCTTGAGCTCAAAGGATCCTCCAGCCTCAGCCTCCCAGAGTGCTAGGATTACAGGCGTGAGCCACCACACCTGGCCAGTAACCTAAACATTTGTACCCCACCCGAGTCAGAGCTTCAAGCGGGTCCATCCCCGTGATGGTACACACCACACCCTTTAGGTGTGAATATATCCATTCCCTCCTCCGCCCTCCCATCTGCCTGACACCCAATGAATGGTACTACTATATATGCACTTAAGTGTTGGTCAGTTAACACCGATTTGATGGTGAGTACATGTGGTGCTTGTTTTTCCATTCTTGGGATACTTCACTTAGTAGAAGGGGTTCCAGCTCTATCCTGGAACCCAAGAGGTGCTAGATCACCATTGTTTTTTGTGGCTGAGTAGAACTCCATGGTATACATATACCACATTTTATTAATCCACTCATGTATTGATGGGCATTTGGGTTGTTTCCACTCCAATTGTTATTTGATACCTCTTCTAGGATGTCCCATCAAGTGGTTTAAACTAAATATGTTCCAAGTTAAATCCACGACCTCCCCTGCAGAATTTTTTTCATCCTCCTATTTTCAGTCAAGATACCTCTACCCTTGAAATCACCTAAACAAGTAGTCTTGGAATCTCCATGGACTCTTCCATATCATTTATTCTATATATCCAATCAATCGTCATGTTTTAGTAGCATCCATTCTTTTCTCTCCATTTGTACTTACTGTCATAGTTACTAATTGGTCATCTATTATGTCTTGTCTAGACCATGGCAGAAGAGTCTTACTTGCTTTCATATTACTATTTCTCTTACCCCTTTATTGTGCTTATTACAGATGTATTTTATATCTTCAGGGTGATGATTGGGTTTAAGTTAATTAATACAAGCAAGAATGTCTACCATCTATTTATATTCTATTTAGGGTTCTAAAAGTGACTTTGCATACGTTATTTTACTTGATCATTCCATCAAGCCAGTGAAAAAAGCAGGAGCTTTTAATAGACTTAATCGAAGAAGGCAATGAAGCATGGAGAAATTCAATTGTGTGAGGATGCACAAGGATTAGAACACATTTCAGGTGTAGACATTAGAACATCTTTTTCTCAAATTTCAGTCCAGAACTTTTTCTTCCTTATAGAGATAGTAAAGGTATTAAAAGCAAAAACCAAGGTTCAAACCTGGGCTCCACCACTTGCTAGATATTATATATGTTATTTTGGGCAAGCCACTTAATCTTTCTGAGACTGAGTTTTCTCATCTGTAAAATGGGGTATTTCCTCATGAGGAAAAAAAAGAAAATAATGCATGTAAAGAACTTTGCCTAGTTCGGGGCACATAATGATTGCTTTAAAAAGATTAAATGTAGTGGTAATAATAGCAGTAATAGTAATTGCTTTTTATCAGGTTGTCTTGAATCAAATAGTGACCACTTTTTCCCTCACCATGATATAAAAATCATGCTAGCATAATTTTGGTTTATTTCAATTCTAAGCATTATGATAAGATTATGAAACTCATCAAAAGCAATTTCTTGCTATTAGTTTCATTTCCTCAATACAGCTGTGTGGGGGAGGATAGTATAGCTGTGTGAGGGAGAGGGAGGAAGATCTAACTCTTTTCTTGTTTGTTTACCAGTTTTTGGTTGATATGGAAATTTTTCTTCAAGCAGCTCAAGATGTGTCCTTGCCAAAAATACCCTTTAATTTGGAAAGATTCATAGTTTTGCACAGAATAATTAAGAATAGGTAGTCAGCCATTGACTCTTAGAACTGAAATTCTAAGAGAAATTAAAATGAAGCAAAGAAAAACTATCGACACAAGGAGAGAGAAAAAAGCAGAATTCTCTTCATTCAATTTTTTTTTTTTCATTTAACTATAATTTTTGCCTAGGGTAGAAAGGTGGTAATGTAGATGGTCCATGAGGCAGATACACTGGAGTCCTAGCAAAATGAGTCTGAGAAGGAAAAATAGGAAAAGAAATTGGAAGTCCAGAATATATGTTTCTGATCTAGTTAAGATGTCTCTTTTTGCTTTGTTTTATTTTTCCCCTGGGGAAAGCCAGCTCAGGATTTCATATTTGGAGTTTGAATGAATATGCTGATCTCAGTCCTAATTCCGAAAGAAATTGGTATTAGAGCATCCAATTAATGAGCGCAAGGTGTGGCCACAGAAACTCCAAGTGCTGTCAAAATGCTGGAGAGACAAGCAGTTGTGGTATTGTCCCTGGAGAGCCTGCTGGATGCTATGGCGACCTGGCACTGGGCTTTAGGTTAGAAGTGTGGCTTTAGGAAAGGGGCTTAGCAAATGGCTAGTAGGTTCAGGGTGGGAATCCAGCTGGACAGGAAAACTGGAGAGTAGTCAACATGGCAGATGGGTAGAGAGTACTCCTTGGGCAGGGATGGGGGTAGGTGAGATGCGGGGATTGTTCTGACTTCCCTGACCACCATGCACTGGATCCTGGCTCCATCTGGCAGCTCTAGATGTGGAGGGGTAGGGAGGAAACACGGGAACCCAGCACTTGAGACTGGGAATCACAACCATTCTAATGATGGCGGCAAACCTGAACTCGTTGGCAATGGTCATGGTACAAGGAAAGTTAAAGGAAGAACCTTCAGACAAGAATCAAATGTCTGTAATGTTCTAGGTACAGCACAGAGCAACAAAACTGACAAATAAGTGTCTGACTTTTAAGGAGCCTACAGCTAATTTGGGCAGGAGAGACACACAGCTCAAATAGAGAACAGAAAACAATACCAGTCAGGATATAATTATCAGCCCAAATATAATAGGAACAGGAAAGGAGGCCAGAGAAGAGCAGGGGGGAAAAGGCGGGGAACTAGCTTAGCCAGAGCAAAGAGCACAGCTCAGTATCTGGTTCTGTTCTCCATTGCCAATCCTACAAGCTTGGATTTAAAAATAATAGAACATTGAAAACGATATTGACTTACAGGTAGCATAAATTCCACTGCACCCATACATAAGAAGAGCATTGTTGGAGTCACAGTCACCACTGCCCCCAGGCCAGTCAGGATATTTATACAAGAGAAGTGGGTAGGAGAGGACCTGTGGACCAGAAGATGTCTAAAGGATGTCCTTTCTAAAGGCATCTTCTCTAGATGCCTTGTCTAAAGGACATGGAAGCTGTCCACCTCCTGCTCACTATTGCCATGCACACCAGGACCAATTTGCTACATCTTGTGATTTTTCAAAAGAACACATATAGACATATACCTTTTTACAGTTTTTTTTTTTAAATAACAACCCTCATTTTTCAATTGGAAACTGATTCAAAACATTCTAAAACATTGTTCAGGCCCAACAGCATATGTCTGTGGGTTGAATTTGGCTGGCAGTCTGCCGGTTTTCCACCTCTTCTTGAATTTATAGCTGCTCCTAGGAACGCAAGAGCAGAGGGTAATGATTAGAGGGAACTAGAGTCCTCCAAATAACTTCTGTATATACAATAAATCCTAATAAATGCTGAGAGACTGACTAGAGTATTAGATTATTCTTGTAAAAAAAAAAAGCATCCATTTATGTATAGCTTCTTCATTTAGGTCCTTGTTTTGTCTGTCTAGCTTTCATGACTGGGCTCATTTTCCTAACTTGAAAGAACAAACCTTCTTCTGCTGCCAACCCTCACCAAAGCATCTTTTTGAAATCATTAAAAGATGTCTCCAAAAGTTTAACTTGACTAAGTAATTGTGAATATACTAATCTTCGCATTGACTGACATTTTTGAATCACATGCAATAGGGAATGAAATATCTATACTTGTATGGACGCACTGTTGTAGGGGAGGCATGAGAGAGGTTTGTGTACCTTGCGTGGTCATAATAATAGTGGCAACCATTTAAATGCACACATACGTATGCGTGCTCACATACACACACAAACACAAAATCCACTGGTGTACAAGATGGTGAAATGTAGCTGGGGTTTGGTTACATCACCATTTCATCACATATGTTATCTGTTAACGGATTAGATCTCTAACTCTCAGAAGTAGTTATCACAAAGGATATAAGCAAATAAAGCAAGACAGATAGAAAAAAATACAGTTCAATAATTTTTAAATTAAACAGATAAATTCTGATAACTATTTTAAGACCTTAAATATTTTTGCACTCTATTTTTTACTTTAATGTGCCCATGCAAAAATTTTATATTTTGCTTTGGGAGGAGCCTAAATTTAGACAGATCTTTGGCTATACTAATTCAAATTACAGTAACAGTCCATTAACTGGAACCCATTAAGTAGATAATATAACTAACTATCTCCTCCTCTACCTCTCAGCTCAGGGGAGGCCTGGGAACTCTACTTTGAGGAAGAGGAAGCAAAACTGAACTTGTTTATATGAGGTATCTAGTTTCCCCCGCCCCCCAAAAGAACTCCTGGATTAAATTTCCTGACAATATGGCTGAAGCTCTTCGAGGGACTAAAGGCATGAAGAGAACCTTCAGTTACTCAGCTTAGAAAGAACAGGATACATTTTAAGATATACACTGAACATAGTCTATTCCAGTATCCTCAACAAGAAGAACTGAAAAACTCAGTCAAAAACTTTCAATCTATGTAATGCAAACTGGCAAATATTTTTTTTCACTATTTTAGTAATTTTGGCTTCTTGAAAGGAAGCCTGCAGAAACAATGTTTTGAAGAAATTTTTGCTCTCAAAAAACTTCCTTTGGTCTTAAACAAGAACTTTTTTCCAAGTGTTTAAATTAATGCTGTTTTACTCATACTTACCAAGTTTATGATATAAACAAGCAAACAAAAAATAGCAAAGCACTTACACTCAAGTTTTACAATAGATCCATATTGCCTGTGTTACAATTTCTTAGGTTTTTTTTTTTTTTCGATCTAAAAGGATTCATTTTGCAGCAATATTCAGGACTAAATGTGTGTTCTAAATAGCTAAAAATCCTATTTTAATTAATCTCAAATAGGATATCTACAGCATTATTTTTATGTACCTATGTGTCTATGTATCTATTTACTTACCTACTTAGCTACCTACTAACTACCTCTCAGGATTTCCTGCTGTGAACCATACTACTCCCCCTCACCAGCATGTTCTAAAGTGAACTTTCATTCCCAGAAAACACAATTAGAACAACAATATGAAAAAATGAACATAGTACCAATGGGCAGGAAAAATAAGAAGACACTGTAGTAACTAGTAACAGCTTTAGAACAATGCAGATATAAAATAAAAAGTAAATTATCAAAACCTTTATAAAAAATAACAACAACAACAAAGCAGTGTGCAACTGAATCTCTGAGGAGTGAGGGCCACACATGCAGTTAGTTTCTCAGGACCTCCTCAGTCTTCCTTAATGGGAATTATTTGTGGTAGGTGCGGCTAAGTCTGAATGTTCAATAAGCTCCCCACACATTGACCATTGAGAATCATGCTCTATAGCTTTCTTCCTTCTCACTGCTAGAACCATCTGCTCATTGTTAACTGAAGTTTAGTTATTTCTAACTCCTAGGAGAAATCTTAGCCTAATGCAGGTCATCTATAACTAATTCCAGTAGAATGGGGTTCTGTGGGTTCAACAACCAAGTATAACAGGTGATCTTGGTTTGGGTGCTGGGCTTCTGATAGGCACGTCAAGTGCATTCCCACCTTATTTACAAGTCCCAGCACTTCAGCGGGTCACCTCTTCTTCATTGGGAATTTACTTTGTCCCTGACCACAACTTCCTCTATTGGTAACCTGGTCATTCATTGCCTCATTCCCTTGCTGGGATTGAAGTTCTACCTTTCCATTGCCAATCTTTCTTGTGGGTAATTGAGCTATGTCTGAAGAAGTATCCAATATTGAGAACTGTGCCACTTAGCAACAAAACTCCTACTTGATAATAATCTGCAAATCTGAACTTTTCTGCTTTGCCTCTCTCAGATTATCAATGGCTGTTTCAACCCACCTGTTACACAACTCTTCCTGTTCAACTTTTATCCCCATTGCCGATGCTTACCCGGACTGTGACCAGAGATCTATGTAGTTACTGAACACTGTCAGTACCTTTTAGATTGTACCTCTTGTCAATACTTCTGGCTTGGAGAGTTCTCTAGCAACTGATCACTTCAGTTCCTGGTCCTTTCTTATCTCAAGAGATCAGGAGAGACAACAGGTCTTTCCAATTAAAAAAAAAATATATATATATATATATATATAAATATTCCATATGAAAAGAAAGTTATCCTTCCCTCACACCAAACACAAAAATCATTTCCAGATGAATCGCAGATCTAAAAACAAAATTTGAAACAACAAATCATTTAGAGAAATACATGGGAATAGTATTCGTGGCCTTGAATTAGGCAAAGGTTTTTTTAAGAGGACAAAAAAAAGCACTAATCATAAAAGGAAACAATGAATTGGACAATATTAAAATTAAGAACTTCTATTAATGAAAACATGACACTAAAAGAGAGAAAAAGTACCCTCCCCAAGTGGAAAAAAGATAATTATTGCAACATATATGTATCGAATATGACTTTTATCCAGAATATTTAAACAACTACAAATCAATAA
Organism: Mirza zaza; assembly: GCA_008750895.1. NCBI lineage: Eukaryota > Metazoa > Chordata > Mammalia > Primates > Cheirogaleidae > Mirza > Mirza zaza. The sequence continues at coordinate 84,621 of VSMD01086541.1, forward strand.
GAAAAGAACAGACAACTTAATAGAAAAACAAGTAAAACTCTTGCACAGGCACTTCACAAAAGAATATTGCATAGTAGTCATCCCCACAAATAAAAATTTGAGTGAAATAAGCCCAGGAAGAAACAGTACACACTTTCGGATTTCATTTATATGAAGTTCAAAAATAGGCAGAACTAAAAAAGATAGAATAATGGTTATCTTTGTTGGGCTACTCCAACAAGGTAGGTAGTGACTTAGACAGAGCTTCAGGGGGCTTCAGGAGTACTGATAGTGTTATATTTCTTGGTTTGGCCATAATTACTTGCAGGTCTTGGTTTGGCTATAATCACATGAGTGTGTTCAGTTTTTGACAATTCATTCAATGTTATACACAAATACAGGCATGCATGAACACACATACACACAAGCTATTTAAAATGCATTTTACTCATAGATTATTGAGCAGGAGAGACCTGATTTTTAAATGCATTAAAGGAGATATTCTGAAAAAAATTCATTTTAATGATATAGTCATTGTCCTTCACAACAATAAACTATGACATTACTATCCCATCATTAGACATGCCCTTTTGGCACTGAAATTCAATCTAATCAATTCAGAGTTTGGAGACATGAGCATTAGGGAAAGACTAATAGATATAACAACAAATTTGCTAAATAGAACAAATGTCAGCCATATTTGACTACTGTCAATTACTGTTACTGTTAATTACTGTCGGGCACTAATTACGCAATATGCAACTTCCACATATTTGAACTCTGAGCAGGCCAAGATAGAGATACCCTGGTATAACTGCAACCAATGGGTGATTAAATTTAATCTGCTTGTTAAAAGGACTTTGCAACTAAATCAAGCCATTTAGGATAAAAACAATGTAGAACAAGAAATCCCATAAAACAGAAACAATCACAGGTTAAAATTTACTTCTTGTACTTGGTACTCTTCCAACAAAGAACAGAAAATTAGGCCTGTCCCAGAGAGGGTCTGAGACCCCGTTAGTTTTGTCAGTGTTTTCAGACACTGTAGCTGCTGAGCAACTTGTTCTGCAGCTGATATTTTCTCCTTAAGTGACATTTCATCATTAGTGCCCTAAGATAGTCACCCTGTTTTCCCTTAATTGATACTTGTACCCAAGAGGCGGAAAATGGCTCAGCATTTCTTGCTAGATTAGGTCAAAACTGACAGAGGAAACAGAGAGAAGATTGCATTACTTATGCCCCTTAAGGTTCTCCTCTGTATCTAAGGAGATTGCCATTTCATCAAATTTCTTATGCTCCCTCAATGTAATTACAATGGCACAGGCATTTTGTTCCTATTTGCTTTTCAATTTTTTTTACTACCTGCCTGAGCATCGGAGGGAAATTCAGAAGCAGTTCCACTAATCTTCAGTTTATTTTTCTTCTATCTGTTTAATTAGATGCAATTTTACCCTGGGACCTTTTTTTTTTTTTCACCTTAAGTGCTTTATTTAGTCACTGTTGTCAAGTCTTTACCTTTCTTTTCATTTGATTGGTGACCAGAAGCATTAAACATGTACCTGGATGTTCAAAGTGAGGTTCCCAAAATTCTGGAATTTTTTTTGTCCAGATCACAGGACGTTTTCATCAGAGTAACATTTACAAATAGATGCTGTGGTATTTATTCTGATTTAAAGTTAATTAAGAGGCATCCCATGTGCATGCTATGTATTCATTTTGCAGCCTTAATGGTGTGGTTGTGGATCATTCTTGCAGACTTCTTTTCATCAAATCTTTTGGGAAGGGATTATACCTTTAAAAAATCATCAAATTTCCCCAGGATCTGTAAGACAAAAGCCCAACTCTTTAACAGGAACGACAAGGTTCTCCTAATCTAGCTCTAATCAACCACAGCTTTCCCACCTAGCCTCCAAAGCTGTATCATTTGATGTGAATATTCACTCCTTTCTTCCTTAAGTCTTATGCTCTTAGCCTGCACTGCCCTTGATACAGCAGTGCCTAACCTTTTTGGCACCAGGGACCAGTTTCATGGAAGACAATTTTTCAGGGGGGGTGAGGAATGGCAGGAGGATGGTTTTGGGATGATTCAAGCACATTACATTTATTGTGCAGTCAGACCTCTTTGCTAATGACAATCTGTATTTGCAGCCACTTCCCAGTGCCAGCATGGCCGCCTCAGCTCCACTTCAGATCATCAGGCATTAGATTCTCACAAGGAGTGGGCAACCTAGATCCTCCGCATGCGCAGTTTATAGTAGGGTTTGTGCTCCTATGAGAATGTAATGGCCCCGTTGATCTGACAGGAGGCGGAGCTTATGTGGTGATACAAGCGATGGGGATTGGCTGTAAATACAGATGACACTTTGCTCGCTTGTCTGCTACTCACCTCCTGCTGTGAGGCCAAGTCCCTGACAGGCCACAGACTGATATCGGTCTGCAGACCCTGGGGTTGGGGACCTCAGCCTTTTTGTCCCCCCTCTGCCTTTGGAGTCCCATTTATCATACAACATCCAGGCCTAACATCACCTTCACCTTGAAATCCACCCCATCCCATTCTCCATTGCACTCTTATAAGATTGCATGGTAGCCTAGCATGCTCATGTCTAACTCAACTGCAGTGTTCTTAATAATTTTTTTCAGAAACCATGGGATGTAGCTGCAAGTCTACATCTCAGAGTAGCAGCTCAATTAATATTTGAAGTGTAAAATCAGCTGTCTTGCTCCCAGTAGGATGGAGTTTAAAAGGATAAGGTGCCCAGGGTATCGGGGATGGCAAGAGGATACCAAGAGCTAAAAAGATCAAGGTTGCCTACCACACATGTAGTTTACTTTCAAAACCTATTTTCCTTATCATTTTCACCTTTTAGGATGGCCGTGTGCAAAGACAATAACTATTGCAGTCCGCCATGCAGCTGACTTGCCAGACTTTGTCAGTAAATGCAGCATATGCCTGCAGATTCCCTGATACAAGTTAAACAAATGCAAAGCCTCATTATCGTATTTCCTGTATATAACACCTGCCCCGTCAAAGACAATGTTACCCAATGGGGTGGCTGTGGTCAAATTCCTTTACCATGATCTTCCTTTCTCATTATATTTGACATTTTTGAAACTGAGTTTTATTGCACTCTCTCAGCTTATAGAAGTGGTCTGGGGAAATTAGACTTAATAGAGATGTAGAAGTCACAGGAAGAAAAAGGAAAGGAAAGGGAACTGGAAGGAAACCGAAATTAAAATGTTATTTCGGTAAATGGCTGCTGTGGTGGAGACGACAAACAATTGCAATGCAAGTTAATTACTGACCTGTCAGGAAAGTGTGATACGAAGGTTGTGCCACACATTACTGGAGCTACCAGGGCCACAAGTCGTTTCCACAGGGGAACAAACAGACTTTGTTCTACCACAGATCGACATAAGATCTTTCCAGGGGATAGAAATGAATTTCTCAGAGAAATAATATTTGTCTGTGGAGTTGACATGAGCTTTTAGCAGGCCTGGGGAAACAGCTTTTCCCATGCATGCAGGGAAAGGAATGGGGTCATGTTGTCACAGAAGGTTCTTGTGTGTTTGGGCAGAGGGGACTTTGGCTCTTCTTGGTGGTCGTGGCAACCAGACAGCTCCCTTTCCTCACAGTGCACGCCCAGGCTAACACCCACGAAACAGGAATCCCCTGGCAGTACTGTCAGGGTTGCCTTTAAACGATTTTCCTCACAAAACCCTCAGCGGAAACCCACATCTCGCAAGAGAGTCCTTCTGTTTAGAGAAAGAATATCAAGCACCTCACAAAATCTGAAACTCAGAAGAGACTATTCTCGAAACAAATGACCCTGCTCAGTTCCAAGACCGTGATAAATGTGGTCATATTTGTTTTTCCTAATGTAAAGGAAACATAAGGGTTATTCTGCAATGAAAATATGATATTCTTCACTTTTTTCGAAATGTATATGAAGCTCCAAGCATACTTTAATATTGGCCTCAGAATGCATGAAAAGCATCATTTCTTTCTACCTGTAACTTACAATAAAATATGCATAGTTCATTGTCTCTTAGCAATACTAGCAAGGGTGAGTTATACATATTTTTAAGATGAGAAACTTTGTCAAAGACATTTTCCCATTGGTTTGCTTTGCTAGACTAAACACACTAGCATTAACTAGTTTATGGAAACTAGTTGGGTTTAGAACAAACTATTTGTTTTCCATTTATGTATTTAGAAAACATTTATTAATTCTCTACTCTTATGTCAGGAAGTACATTTAAAAACATTTAAATAGAAAGACTTACATGATATATACACAATATGGGTGCCTGTGGTCGTTTTATCTGCCAGATTTCCTTAGCAATTCTTGTCACCTTATTTTTCCTTATTTTCCACTTGACTTGGGGGTCTATGAATAAACCCAGGGTGTTTGGGAGTGCAGGCCCTGGGTGCTGTCCTACGATTACTTTGAATAGGCTGTGGCATCTTGGGGAAGATGTGCAGAATTCTGAGCTTCAATTATCTCTGTTCTGCATCACAAAGACTATATCATAGTGACTACTCAGTTCTTCCTAGCTCAAACATCTCTTAATATACTTTTACTTTTAATGCTGCTGATATGAAAGAGATGTCAAAAATAAACTTTCTAACTCAAAAGGGCAAGCTGCTGAGCCTTCATGTAATTAACAGGGTGCGACAAATAATTGGCAGAGCAGCTATGAAATTTGTGATTAGATGCTCACTCCTGTTTGTGTATTTGCAGTACAAGTGGGGAAATTGAGCCCAGAATACCACCAAATTCGGCAGAGCCAACGTGTGTGTGGCTCTCACGAAGTGCATTCTCATTACTGCTTCCTGTTTTTCAAACAGGATTGAAAGTGGAACTAGTGCAACATCATGATGCATTCCTGCTCTTCTCTTAGCACATATAAAAACCAGGAAGTCTAGAGAAATAGTGAAGCCAGTCCTAAGTGATTTACATTTCAATTTATAACTGAGGAATATTTATTTGGAGAGTTTTGTAAAATCAATAGATATCTTAGACACATGCAAAATGAACCAGTTCTTCGATATTTTCATTAGTCATTCACCAATGCTCTGTATGCCTCCTGTAAGAACATAAATGCATAAGGCATCAATGTTTTCTCTAACAAAATTTAATAATAACAAATAATGAGGATGACATGAGAGGATGACATGTTGTAGGAAGAACAAGGGGAATACTGAACAGGCATGTAGATCAAATAAAACCTAACGTTAATATAACTCGTAGTTAACAACGTGCCTGATGTTACCAAGTTACATAGAAATAAGCATTAACAGATATTATTGATTTTACAATATACTAAATCTAGAAAATTGAGGGTAATCGAGGAACGAGAAGATGGGCGGAACAACAGGATGTGATGTAAAATAGTGTTGGAATAATAATGCAGAAAGACTCACAAAATTAGAGCTCCTCATTCTCTTTTAAAGTAAAACCTGAAATCAAAATCAATAGAGATATTCCTGAAAGCACAACCACTCCTAGGCGCTGGGAGCCAAGTCAAGATGGACCCTGGGGTATGAGGGTTTCTTTAGAGTTAAGGTTGAACAGGCTGTGCCATGGGGTTTGTTCCCCTAGAAACTTATTTCATAAAGACTCAAGATCAGTCCAAAATCAGACCACCAGGGCAGGGCCATCACACCACGCAACTCTAGGAGGCAGCGTTTGCAAGAATGCAGTGTTGATATCCCAGAGAATGTAGTCACATGTGCTACCTCCTCTGAATTTACATAAACGGTAGACTGATCCACACTCTTCTACTCTAAGATATCTCTCCCATGGACCCAGAAGAATTTCAAGTTTGAGATTCAAATAAATGCTTCCTTGGAAATCAAGGGGAAGTCTGACTAATCATTTATAGCATTATGTTAAGTAGTCTATTTTTATTTTTTTATTTTTATTATTTTTTTCTTTTTTGTTTTAGGCTTGTGTCCATGTCTTTATGTTAAGTAGTCTAATCATCCCCCTCCCACGTACATTTAAATGATTCACCGAGAGGATATGTGTTTTTAGAGGACATAGTTAAGGAAGAATGGATGATTTCAGAAATTTCAACTGAGGATGAGATGAGGCCTGAGTGGGTGCTGCAGGGGGGGCTTTGGCAGCCAAAATATGACAAGGATTGTAGGGTGCCTGGTAGAGGATCAAAGAGTGTTAGGATTTAGGCCAGGGGACAATGGAAAGTTGAAAGAGAATAAATAGAAAAGGTCTATTAAGTGGGACTTTAGTAAGAGGGACCCAAATACACTTGGTATGAGAGGATCCTAACACAGTAAATGAGAACAAATCATCTCTGAACCCACAAGTACAGCAGACACCAGTACCATAGCCACTGAGACAGCTGTCGTTTCAGTCTTGTCAGATTTCCATTCTCCATCCTCCATCTGTCCGTCCTCCTGCACCTCCCTCTGCCCTGCAGTGTGGTCCTGCTTCCCTCTCCATCATCTCAGTTCTCAATTCACCGTAGAAGACATTTGTGCATTATGCACACCAAGGAAAGCCCGCATTCTCTCCCCCAGAGTGTCTAGAATTCCAGCCTCTCGCAGCACTAGTCGGGTGAGAAGGGAGAGGACTGGGGGTCAGCCATTCAGCCAGCTGGTAGGCGAGCGAGATGCTCAGACTCAGTCACAGAGAGGTCAAATGCCACCTTTCCCATGAAATCCATCGTTTCTTTTTTTCCTGGAACTTCCCTGGTACTTTATGTCCCCTTCATGGCCATTTCGATGTCTATTTTATAAAATCACAGTTAGCTGCACTTCTTTGCATTGCTGAGCCCTTTGCCAGAACTGCCCATGCTGCCCTGACAGTGCCTGCAAAATCCATCTTCTCTTGCAGACTTCTCTCTCTCTACCTCCTAGTCCCACCTGATGTGGATACTGTTGCCCTCGCTCCCCACCCGGGCACAGCCCTGTTTCATTGAACTATTGATTGTTTCTCTGTTGCCCTCACCAAAGTCTAGGGAACTTGGTAAACAAAGATTATCTCTAATCTCTAAGATGACATCTGCTGCTTAGAAAAATCTCAACAAACGTCAAAATAATAATTTTTTTCTGCTGATATGCATCATCAAGAAGAGCTTTTGTGTCATTGTTTCATATTCTTTTCAGAGCAGTGTAGTGCTCTGCAAAATTCGAAATCCCCAAATGTTTAAAACATATGAGAACCTTTATGAAATCGTATCAAGTGAATGACATTGTGGAACAAAGTCCGTGGGAAGCTGAGAACAAGCAGAGTGACAGGGGATAGTAACAGAACATGAGGATGGGGTCAGATGGAAAAGAAAGTGAAGGCTAGAGGAGAGAAAGAGTGAAGATATTAAATGATATTATCACTGGGGTAGGGAGAGAGAAAGATCTGAGAAAGGAAGATCTGGAAAATGCTTTCTGCAGCCCGTCCCTGTGAAAAACAGAGGTGGGGAAGCCAGAGAAGAGGCTTTTTATGTAATCTAGCCTTTTGACAGTAACACAGAACCAGGCAAATTATGGGCTGATTGTGAAATCAATACAAGAATGCAAATTTTGATTTGACACTGAAGTTTCACTTTGGAGGAAGTAACGCATCCTATAAATGGCACAGGGCTGGGCTATGTAAATACGGTGGCCTGACGCTCTTGATCAGATGGTAACTTCAGCCTGAGTGATTTCCCCCACCAGTACTGCAAACACACAATCCTATTCCAATAGATTCAAACTATTATAAATAATATGGACGTCAAGCCTTGAGTGCACTTTGGGGAGAACTCAGAGGAGAAAAGATTCTTCTAGAAAAAGATAAGATTTTCTTTTTTAAAATACTTTAAATTTTTATTTCATACTCATTGAAAGAATTATTTTATTCTCAATTAGATAATTTTTATAATACATTACTCATATAGGCAAGTGAAATTGAAAATCAGTGCAAAATAAATTGGTTAAGAAATTCCAAAAAACGACTTTCCTGTAAACCAACTTTGTGAATTATAACTGAAGTACCATAAAGTGCTAGTAAAGTGTACAATTTGTTCATTTTTAATCTATGTATGTGCCTGTGAAACCATCATCACGATCAAGATAACAACTATATCCATCGCCCCCAAAAGTTTCCTTGTATTTAGTATCATCCACCTTTGCCTCCACCCTCACTGATCAGCTTTCTGTCACCACATTAGTTTGTATTTTTAAGAATCTCGTATGAGTGAAATTATATAATAAGTCTTCTTTCTTTTCACTGGCTTCTTTCACTCAGCAGAATGAATTTGCAATTTTTCTATGTGGTTGTATGCACCAATAGATTCTTCCTTTTTATTGTTTCTTGTTTTCATTGTGTAGATAAACTAAAATTTGTCTATCTATTCACTTGTTGATGGACATATGGGTTTTCTTTTTGGAATCAAATACATGCTCCTCTACCTCTTCCTGCCAATATTTTTGGGAAACTTACTAGTCTCTCTGATCTTCATTTTTCTCCTCTATAAAAATATGGGTTTAATGTCTATTTCATAGGAGTTTTGTAAGGGCCAGACATTGAGAATATTGCTGAGAACATAGTAAATTACTCAGTATTAACTTCTTTTTTAAGTTGTCATTCAATTGCCTTACTGGTATTAATTATGAAGTAACAATTTTCCTCCTATTAAAGTGATTTTTTTTTCTATTTACCTTAGTATGCACCTAGCTTGACCATTACAATGATTCTAGTCCCATTATCTGTACAACAAATATGAGGGTACCTATACAATTGGCTCCTTAAAATATGATTCTTCTTTGGGGTTATATTGGCTTTGATCGCTGACTAGTCACAGTTTTGTCCAATGTGCACGCGTGCCCAGTGCCTGCTATGGGATCTCTATCTAGGTAAGGCTTGGAGACAGTGATCAGGCTAGAAGGAGTTCTGCTTCTGCAAGGTTGGGAGCTGTGCTTGCATTGTAACCCTTCTATTTGCAATGAGTTCAATTGAGGAATTTGGAGGGAGGGGCAGGTGAAGATGATTATACAATTGGGAAAGCAGCTAAAGCTTTCCCAGCACACCTACTGATGCTACCACAGTGAGGTTCTCTTCCTTTTCTTTTTCCCAATTATTTTTTTTCTCATTTTTGCTCCTTTTAAAGTGTCCACACTAAATTTTCTTTTCTAAACCAGACCCCTTCTATTAAAATAAATAAATGGTCCTGATTTTCTCTTTCTTCCTATTTTTTATATATCTTATGTCCAACTAAGCTAACAAATCTAGTTCAGTTGGCAGATGGCAGTGGACGAAGGAATTTTAATTTTCCCCTGTGGATATTGTGAGTGGAGGTGGGGGCTATGGGATCTGTTCGTTGTTTTGCTATGACACTAATTCTACTCACTTAAATTTGACTTTATTCATATAGATTTTTGTTTACCAAGAAAGGGTGCTGGTGGTAGCATGTAGGGATCAGGAGGGTAACAGATCAGCAAAGTTGTGAATGACAAAAGCATATATCCTAAAGACCATTTGATTGGCAACATCATTTCTGTGTAAAGAAGACTGTGTCTCATTGCTGTTAGGAGTTTCTTAATGGAACTAGGAAATACACAGACTATGGATGTGCTGCCTTTAAACTTCTGAGGTCCCCTGTCATGCATAGTACTGTCCAGATATAGAGGTCCCAACTGACAAAATAACTACAAAGTAATTACTTTTTCCTTCACTACTCAGAGAGCTGAAGACTCTTTTCTCTATTTAATTTTAATATCCTAAGGATTAATAGGGACATCCCTTCACCAAGAGTTTTTCATGGAAAAGCATGTATTTAGAATAACATTACGCTTTTTACATTTCATCAGGTAACACTGTAATATGCAGAAATCTACAAATTCTGATACCTCTGTGGAAACAGTGACTTCCACCCGACAAGCCACAGGAGCTGTGCAAATGAGAATCAAAAATGCCAACAGCAACCATGACAGGCTCAGCCAAAGTAAATCCATGATCCTCACCGATGTTGGGAAGGTCACTGAACCCGTAAGTCAAAAACCTCAAATACTTCAAGTTCCCTAACATTCAGAATTTTGTTTAAAAAAAAAAAGCTAATTAGCTCTGTTTTATTTGTTTTCCTAATGTGCACGAGAAAACTGTTTTTGTAATGCATTTTATCTTGCCTACTTATAGTCATAATAATATCCCCAGTTGCAAGAGAAGAGCTGGGCTTAATCCAGAGTGATAAAGTGGATTTGGAGCTAGACTGAAGAGCACCTTTGACTCATTTTAAGGGCCTCTACTATCATGCTTCAGTGTCATAAAAATAATGAGGTTATGCTAGCATGTGGTGTTTGTACTTCCAAATACAGTACATCACTTTGAAAAGCCAGAGGCTAAAATTAGCTAAGAATGAATTGAGGGGGGAAAAAAAAAACTTTAAAAAAATGTGAAAAATCTCTTCCTTAAAATCTTTCAATAATATAAGATACTAGAAATTACAGTTTGATTTGAAACGGGCTGAAATGATTGAAATGGTGTGGCTATTTAAGGTTTGGAGAGGAAGCCATTTTGTCTCGATAATGTGTCATTAGGAAGATTTGAAATAAAATAGTTAGAGATGAACTCTACTGCCAATTGTGTCGCTGGCCCTGCACGCATCCTGAGCCACTAAACCCACTGATTGCGATGAGTCTCCTCTGGTTAATTTTCTTCCATAATGGTGGTAACTTGCAGCTGAGGCCATAGGATGTTACAAAATTATTTATGCAATGCTAGCCACTCTTTTGGACCCCAGATCTATTTTGTTTCTCACAGTGAGAGCAAGAGCGAGAAATAGGTTAGCTAGGGACAGGCTGAGTCCCAGTCACCCTGCAGAAACATGTGAGCTATTAATTGAGTGTTCGGTTAATATCGTGGGGGCCTATGAAATATTCAGCTCCCTAACCGAGTTATTAAATGAGATAAACTTGCTGAGTAGCATGTTACCCATTATATTTATCCCCCATTTTTCACCCAGAAAATGAACCCACAGCAATCTCAGGAGCTTGAGAAATATGTGATTTTAATCATTCTTTCCTCAGGTGTTGTAGACAAATTTAGCATGAGGAAGCCAGTGATTATATTTGGGGGGTGAGAAATACCTCCTTAGATAAGGTAACTAATGAGATCTGCATTTTCCTTTATTTACTTTCTCATTTAAAAGTATTGTCTGCTGGGAGGCACAACCCTGCTAGCCTGACGTTGCTTTTCAATCAGCTAAAATGTTTCTCCACTATGAACTTGAGACAGTGGTTAGAGTCAATTATTGGAATCTCTATAATGTATTATTGGTAAGAACTGTACCTTTGAAAAAGTTTAAAAGTTAAGTATATTTAATGATGCCTAACATATTTTATTGGCTGTGTTTAACAAAAGGCACTATGCCGCAGTTGTTTTTGACAAGCATGAAAACATCACAGCATGAGACTGCAAAAGGAATTATGGAGAGAAATTACAAGTGATCCATCTCTCAATGAATTATCCACCTCAATAGCCCGCAGAACTCAGCTACCAATTAACACCTACTTTATTACATGTTGGGATGTACTTAATAACTTTCATGTGTTTATGCACTATTACCTTGACTGATGCCTCTTGTACAATTAGGCATAATTGGCATATCAATATGCAAAAGTTAAAAGGATTAACCCTCTTAAAACTAATGAGCATTTCTGTATCCAGCTGCTAAATGAGACAAAATTAGCATTTTTCACTTTTGGGCAGGATTTTATCATGCAGTTTCTCATTGTTGATATTACCTTGTTACATAACTTTAGTTTGGGGGGTTGTATGCTGGACTGCTACAGAATAAGAGTATTCCAAAGTTAAATTAGCTATAATTATCCCAGCTTTTGTTTCCGCATTCTTAGCCTGGGCAATATGTATTCCTCGATAAGGAACAAAAATAAAAGTTACTTTTGGTTATGTGTGCTCAGTGCATAATTATATAAAAAGGGTATTTTAGTGAGGATGTGTCATTTCACCGAGAAAACTTGGCTCAGAGACACTGTATTGAAAGCTTGCCATGGCACTAATTTTCTTTCTGTCTCAGTTCTTTTCATCTCTTTTTTCCATGCACAATTTTCTGACTAGATACTGACAGAATGTAAAGTATTTTGGCATATTTATTCAAACAAGCCTGTTAAAGTTATCTGCTCAAGCTAAACTAAGAACTTGATTTTTCAGAAGTTGGATGATGGGGTGAGGTCAAGGGGGAGGTTTTGAATTTAGGAGAAGTGGGAAGAGATGTAGACTAAAAATGTACATATGTGTGCATAGGAAGCATTGTTTGCTGCAGCAGAGACACACATGTAATCTGTGCAGAAAAAAAATTAAGAGCACGTAGATATCATGCATCATATGTTAAGCATCCTATTTAATATATATGACTTACATATATACTACTCGTTCACTGGTAAAACAATTATGCAAATCTAATATGGACTTACTGGACTATGTAATCACACAGGAATCTGATATTACATTCATCATGATTTAATTTATTACAAAAATGGTAAAATGTTCTAGGGTCGAGTCACTTATATAATTTTGTCATTCAAGTCCTCTTTCTTATTTTGTCCAATTAAAAATATTTTTGATATGACTGTGAACTTAGAACACAATGTAAAATTCTACTATGTATGTCCTCAGAGCATCTATTCTTAGTATCTTAAATGGAGGAATAGTTTGAAATGCCAATATAAACATTTATCCAACCCAAACCTATGCAAACACAGGTGAATTTGTTAAATTAGAAATTTTGATGACTTAAATGTTGCAGGGAAGCATTTATGTAAAACAGGTATCAATGCTCCATTAGTATTTATTGGTGATGGGCATCATTTTCTTTAAACATCAAATAATCATTTTTATTTGGTTAATAAAATCAATGCCTTTTCAAAATTCACATATGTTATTTTGATACCTGGGCAATGTTGGAGGAGTGGGAAATTTAGAAGGGGGGATATGGTTTGCAAGAAAATTGCCCATCTATAAAGGAGATCTGGAGAGCTCCACTTGCTGGGGAAAGAATGCTCTTCAGTCTCAGTGATTTGTTGTCCCGTCCTGAGCACCAGAGGGAGACCTCTTAACGGTGGACAGCTTATTTACCAAGATGTGCCAAACAGAAAAAAGCAGAAGGCTGAATGCGAGTATATGAGGGCAAGTGAATTGTCCCCGTTTAAGGGCTAAAAGGGCGACTGTGCAATCCAGCAAACTGCTAATGCAAAGGGTTTAATGTGGCTTTGATGTTATTTATAAGAGGTATGCTCCCCCTTACTACAGAGTTTAGAATAGATATTAATGAACAGTTTAAATAGCCCAAATCAGGAAACTGCAGACAAAGTCTGCAGGCAGGAGCAGTTTCGGCATTTGATGCTAGTGTCTTCAGCAGCACCGTGTATGAATATTCACTGTTTCCATCTTGTAAACCCCACAGAAAGGCATTACTTCATTCATGGCCATCGTGAACAGGAAAGTAGCTTTTTATTGGAGTTCAGATAAAGACTTTGGTGGAGACATTCCTAAACATTAGCGTACAAGACTCCTTTTGCTTCCATTAACAGACTGTGTTTGTTCACTTTTCTTTTTAATATATTATCAGGAAAAAAGAGGAAACAATTTTCTTTTGTTTCTTACTTCTGTGATTATAGGATACTTGCCAAAGTTGTGGCTAGCCAAAAAGGCAGACATAAAAATTGCTACTAAAAATATAAGCCTTCTGTTTAGCAGAGTTTTTGAGAAATATTATGAGATTGTAGGGCTTGTCCATGTTTACTTCAAATCAAGCTTATAGTTAGGTTTGAGGCTTTGTTTGTATAAATTGTCCTGAAGTGGATCCTGATATTTAATTAAAATGACACTAAATCACATTGAATTGATAAGACTTGGCATCTCAAACAAAGGTAATTGCCCGTATTGGTTTTGTGCAAAAATAGCGCTGCTTGGAAAATGTGCAGCCAACACAGACTGTCAACTCCATTTATAGATCAATATGTGAAAACCATTGATCAGGCAGGCATGTGTAACAGTAACACTTTGCATTTATTTGTTGTTTTTATACCACATTAAGGCTTACAGGATTATAGGATTCCTAAATATTTTGACTTCCTCATAAATATATGATCTGTTGCATGTTAATTAAATGAGAGTCTGCAGCCATTTCTAAAATTGTTTTTAGTTTGATGATTTCCTTTTATTGCTGTGGATCGTATGATCTGAAAATGGATTAGTTTCCTTCTGCATAAAGATTATTAAAGCTTATTTTAATGTGTCCTATTTAGTGTGAGATGTGACTGCCTTTTTGCTTTGAAAAATATAGATACAGACAATTATTTTCTCTTAGCGAGTGGCTGATCTTTTTTTTATTAACTGGGCATCCTCAGCGCTCAGAGTAGAATTATTTCCTGACATATTTTGCACACCCTGTAGATAACAGGTCTTCTTGATTTCCCTGATAGAATTTGTTTTCTTTCTTTTCTTTTTATCTAGCTCTATAGTACAGGCATCTGATCAAACATTATGTAGAAAATAAACTGATCATCTCAATTAAATTCTAGACACACACAGATATAATTTGAATTCTATTTTTCTGATTCGAGAACCAGCCTTATGAACTGTTCTTATACGTACGCTGCATTCTGCAGTTAAATCTTTCTTATCTCATCAGTGTAAGGACAGTGTTTTGTTCCTAATCTTTATTGGACTATTGTAGATGACATTTGTAAGCCATTTTGGTTTATAAGGAAAAGCTGGAGGACAGTGGAGTGAGACTTTCCATAGATCCAAGCCTCTGATATGACTACACAATAATGTGTCTTCCACTGCAATTTTCTTTGCCACTGAGAGGGCAATTTTGTTGAGAAATCTTTTTATATTGTCTATATACATTAGGAGTGCTGCTTTCCAAACAATACTTAACTTTATATACAATATTAAAAAAAATAAAAGAGACAAGATTTCAGAAACCAGCAACAAACAAACAAACAAACGTGCACTTCAAAGGTTACCTAAGGTAACTAGTCTGATGGAGTTTGCAGTCATAGTGTAGAACAGATGAAAAAGTTTCTTAGCTAGAATTTTAACTTTTTCCACAATATGCCCCAGGGGGAAGAAGATTCAAAAACCAACCGGAGATTTCGTTCCTTGTCCTTGCCACACCGTGCCATCTCACGCTGTGAAAATCTTTAACTCTGTTTACCGAGCTCACATTAGACTTGCCAAAAGGTTCAGAAAGTTTACGACGACAGTGCAGAGTCCGCACTTCAAAGAGCGAGCCAGGGCTCTTGCATCCACGTATGTGGCTGTGCCGTTTCCATTTTAACTTGAGCATAGCTAAATTTGTTTATAATCTCCTACTGATTGAACATGGCGCTGAATGTACATGAGATACATTTTTTTAAAAGTTAGTCCTCTGATTACTAATTTGAATCCAAAACTCTAACCTTGTTAGCATCTGGACTTATTTCCATAATAACAACCCCTTCAGAACCTACAAAGTAATGAATAATTGACAACAAATGAAATGTTTTGATAGTTGTCGGCACAAAGCATGTTTAATGTTTTGTGTTGCTTCCTAGCTAATTATGTAGATGACACATTTGTCAGACCTTGACTGCCATTAGAAACGTGTTTCCAGAGGGGAGAAAAACAGGCTATTCATAGAGTAATTAACTAGAATGCTCAATGACCTGTGAGAGATTCAAATCGCTGCCAGTTCAGACATTGTTTTGTTACAGAGCAGAGGGGTAATTAAAATTCCAAATTACAGTCCTATGATGGAGCATTTGTTTGTTGACAGTATACTCTTACTCTAGTTTGTTAATTTTTTTTTAAATTGCTTCTAATCCATTTTATAGCTTTAGGAGTTCCGTCTTTGAATTTACTGACAACTAATATTATGGTAAATTGTACTTCAGTGGAGTACTGCCTGCCTCGCAATTTCAAGGGACCACAAGGTGGGTGGGATAAAATAGCTCCTTCCCGAAACTGACATGTCAGGTGCTGTCAGTGGGAATGCCACTAAAGTGGAACATCTTGTTAAATACTCTGTTTCTAATTCTATAGTAGGAGGAACTGTCCTGGTGGAAAATACAGAGGTAAAAAGGGAAAGCAAAGATGAACAGCTAGAAAGGAGGAAGAAACGTAATCTCCGTATGAGAAATGATTGATTAAGTGTGCTGCTACTAAGAAGGAGAGAAGAGTTAGAAGTGAGGATGGTTTGAGGAAGGACGTTGAGATGGTAGTGCTGAGTTCAACACAGAAGAGATGCAGCAGTCTGTAGAAAAGCTCGCATGGATCACTCAAAGAGTGGCATGTTTGACAGAAATACCTTCCATTTCAGGTCAGTATCCCAACAAACCATCAGATAATATGCACCACCCATGAGATTTTTCCAGGGATAATGTTGGGGTAGTTTACAAATCTAGAGGGCTAAAATCGTCAGGATAAAAAAAAAAAATTCAGCTCCAGTGGAACATTTATTTAGGTTGCTGAAAGTGAGAATATAGTTTTATTAAAAAGACCTGACAGAAGTCACACGGTGTTTGATGCAGACGAGCTGACAGAGGCATCCAGCGAGCGCTGATTATCCCGAAGTCACTGTCAGCTAGGATTGATTTTCACTTTCCCCGTTTATGTAACGGTTCCTGTAATACAGCTGACCCCGAATCACGTTACCTTGTCATTTCTCTGCATGGATCAGGAAGAGATGAGCTGAAAATAGCTAGACACTGACCTTGAACTTGCCGGAAAAGTGACAAGTGACACTGGGGTTTTTCTATAGTCCGTGTACAAAGATGAAGCCACTGTTCCTCTGTTGAGTTCACTGTAGCAGCACAAGGGGGCAGAGCAGTACTAGAGATTACAGGTGAAATCGCTTCTGCTCCGGCATGTAAAGACGCTGAAATACAGTTAGAGCCAGAGGTCTCATTTTTACATCTTAGTGTAGACATAAAGGAGAATTACTGATGAATCAAAATCTCAGGTCCCCTGATGTTCATAATCAGTAATTTAAAAGTGTACATTCTAATTAAAAAAGGTTACCTAATACTCTGTGTGCCAGCAACTATGCTTTTCCACTAAATTATTTGCAGTGTCTCTTATTTAATTCATATAATATTCTTCACCCTTAAAATAACTTTGGAATCATAGTCAATATTATTAAGGGAGTCTTAATTTATGGCAAACTCCCAAGGTGATATGTGTCATTTTAGGTGCAATTGTATCAGAAGATGGGGACTTTTTTTTCACACTTATCAAGTATTAACATCCAAAAATTAAAATTAGAGAATGTTATATGGTGATGTACACTCATAAACAGGTAAAATGCAAGCTGGAAAGTAGTGTTTGCTGTTTTTTTATACCTTGTACATTTTAGCAGTTTAATGCCTGCCTCAATTTTCCAAAATGTCTTTTACTAGATCATCGGTATAAACTTGATTAGTCTAAAATGCAGTATGGCAAAACTTGTCCTTTGCTTGCTAGCACTTAGTTAAACTAAATCATTGTTGTACCGATGCTGAATGTTTCTGATAAATGGCACTCAAAAAATTTGCCAAGTGAAGCAGAGAACTGAAGCAGGTTAAGAAACAAGAATAAATACTGACTCAATGATCCCCTAGGTTGTAAGTATCTTATGTAAGAGCACAGTAACATCTTTGCGTGGGTGATGGCACAATAATATTTTTGCAAATGTCCACAGTAACTAGATCCTTTCTTGCATATAGTAGATTCTATATATAGTATATTAGGCATATCTCTGTATCCATGCAGATATAGAATATATATACACATATATAAAAAGAGATGCATATGTATATAATATATATTTGGACTTATTTTTACATTCCAGGAAAAATAATCATATACATATATTTACAAGCTAAAATATCAAGATTGCTTCAACATTCCTCTCCTGTAGATTTAACTCAGGACAAACCAACAGTGATAAGATCAGAGAAATAAGTAGAATTCCAATATGCTTCAAAGATAGAATGAATAGGATATCATTCTGTTCCCAAGAAAGTGGCTGAAAATATTCAGAATACCTGTATTATCACAGAAATCTATAGCACCTAGTGTTTGGCCTCTAGTAGAAGAAAGGCATAAGCTCTCTGACTTAGAAGGATTTGATATTTGGGGAGGAAGTATATGGTGGAAGGATGGTGTGTTTATAGCTATGCAATTTGTGTGTCTAAAAATGACACCTTTGAAGACAATCCTGAAGCACAGTTGCATTCTTTGAAAGTCATACGATTACTTTGCCTTTTTGCTCCTCAGAATATGCAGAAGATCTCCGGCATGCTCTCTCCTAGGTGACATGAAGCCTGTCCCTAAATAGGTGATTAGCCTCTGCTTCTGAGGTCAAAGCCACAGAAAGGTGTTGGTTGCTAACACACTTCCCTAGAGTTTTTTTTTGTTGTTGTTGTTTTACTTATTTATTTTTCTTTCCCTTGCCTTCAGTGTGTAAGGCTTTTAATAAGGGACTCCAGTCCCTGATGTGTTGAGATTCGGTTTATTGTTACCATCTGTTTAATTACCCTCTCAGGTTTGTGTTGGGAAGCATGAAAGTATTTTATCCAGCCTTTGAATCCCTATGTTCCTAAAGAGATGTGGGTAAAGTACATGTCAGTTTTCAAAGAGCATATTAAAAACTGATAAGCAGAACCATCTCCAAACAATAACATGTAAGGCAAGGCTTTATTTTTTTTTTTAAATTAATGCATGTTGCAACTAATTAGCAAATGTACAGCAATGTGGCACTTTCACAGAAATGATGCCATCTTCTTTACATGCAATCTCATATGCTTCTCCTTGGAGGTGATGGATTTTTATGATTCCTATTCACTTCCAATGCTCTGACAATAAGTTTATTGGGGGAAGAGATATGGGATTTGAGTTGTAATAGGACATATAGTTGTCATACATCAAGCAAATTTATGGATGTGCTAAAGTTAAAGAGAACTCATGTACTCAAAAAACAAGGACAGAATCTTTTGGGAAACATGAAAAAAACCCAGAGGAAATTCAGTTACTTTATTTTTTCTCCTATTCCTCTTACTTATCCTTATTATTATTATGATTACATTTCATCCTTTTTTTTATTCCTGGAGAAGTACAGAAATGTTGTTTCTGATGAGGAGTATCTGGTTCATTTCTCCATCAGCAAAATCCATTGATTAAAAAAATTACACCGGCTGACAAAGACATCTTATCCGTTTATGTCCAAATTATTTTATATATCATTATTTGGGTGAAATACAAAATAATATAAAATGAAACAAAATAGAATTTGAATATGCAATTATCCAAATGTTTTAGTGTTCAGACAGGAACTCTGAAAATCAGAAGGAAATAAATCAGGTCTTTTTACTTCCTAAATCAAAGAAGTCAAATGACTACTAATGTTTCCCTTTTATTTATGCCTTAGAAGGTGATTTCGATAAGTGAACTTTTTTCCCCCCGAGATTCCAAGATACTATCAAATTAGGGATGTGTTTGAAAGTGTTCAGAAATGTAGTTTTGTTTTTATGTAAGTGCCTTTCCACAGTACCATAAATATAAATGCCCAAAGTACTATTCCCTTTTTATTCCTTTATGAAGAAACCAGTGCTGTTCTTGCCTTATGCTCTCACATTATCTCTGTGAAGGAAGAGGAATAGCGATGACACCAAACTTTCCTCCACTACTTTTGGACACCAGACCTGCTTTCTTTCCCACAGGGTAAAAGAAAGCTGCAGTCTTCGTATTTCCAATGAGAAGGGACATGTGTCTCCTTGCATTGAATTGTCTTAGATCATATCATGTCGCACATAGTGACCCAATATAGGAAGACAGGAAAACAAAGTGACAGTTTTGTTTGCTCTAATATAAACTCCAACATCAAAACACGGGGGCAAATGCTAGGAGCCCACTGCCAGATCACACCAATTAAATAGCAAGCACTGATACCCTGTACCTAAATAAAATGTATTCAAGGCATATTCTGTAATCAGCAGCGAAAGGTTAATGAATAAATCAGCTTAGCTCAGGTTAGACAAACTGAGTGTAACTACCATTGTTTTTAAATCCATGAGAAAGTGGATCTGGCAGATACTTGATAATACATCACACACTGTGGTCTTACCTATTGATCATAGGCTGACAATGGGTAACCTTTCATGGCAACTTCCTCTTTTACCATGAATTATTGACAGTGTTAATGCCAATAACACATGATCAAATAGACAGGAAAGAAATTTACATTCCTGGATGTGCTATTCTTAACTTCCATGACTTTAATGTCAGAAAGAATGAAAGAAAGGAGAGAGGGAAGAAGGAAAGGAAGGAAGGAAGGACGGAATGAAGGGAGAGAGGGGTGTCTTCTTTCTTGCCTTGAAAATACTAATGAATTAGATTTTATTTTTATGCAGATTATTAACATGGCATCCCTATAATTCTCAATCACAACACATTCTGGGTACTAACGCCATGTGTTTAAGGGAACATTGCTTCTGTTAGTTTCATCCTCGTGTTCTCCATTAGTTTATAGATCCCAGGAAATGTTACTCTAATGGTGTGTCCTTAGGTCCCTGCAGTAATAATTCCTGCTCACTGAGTGGTCACCATCTCAACCCTGCCCCTGTGTGTGTGTGTGTGAGTCCCCAAAGTGGAAAATGGGAGACCTGGTTGACCGTTTTCATCTATTCATTTATTTATCCACTTATGTATTCATTCAACAGACAGTTACTGGCACTTAATATGTCAGAGACTGCTTTGAAGGCTGGAGATATAAAACAAAAAAATTCTCTGTCCTCTCTTGGAGGTTATATTCAAGTGAGGTAGAAGCCTTATCCTGGTACAGGCCAGACTCAGTTGTTACCTTCCTGGACATCCTTGTTGTCACTGCCACCACCTCTTCCTCACTGTTAACTAGTATTAGCATGGTGTACTATACATTTTGCCACAAATATTGTACACAGTGTTTAAGAATGGCCTATAAAATAAGAGATCTTTACTATCTCTTAACTTCCTGTGAGTTGTAAGTTTCAAGTGGCAAGTTTTTAATTAATTTATTTATTTTTAATTAGAAATCGTGGGAATCCCATCTGATTTTAACCTGCTTTAAACTCTTTTTTGCACACTGTGACCTATTTCCTCTGTCTTATCTCCTTTGGCATACACAAGTTACCGAAGCACTTTCTTTGGTTAACAAGTCAAGTTGCCAAATATTTCTATCTGGTTAAATTCATAATGTCTCTTTTATTTATCATCTTGTCTTGCTCTTCTTCTCTAGCATTTATTGAATTTATGATAAACTTTTTTTTATTTCAGCATATTATGGGGCTACAAATTTTAAGGTTTTAAAATAATGCATTGAAGTTCAAATAATGATTTAAAAGTTAATATGTTTACTTGATGTCTTTGTTTTTGCTTTCAAAATGAAAACTGAACATAGACTTAATTTAGACTTTTACAGATCATTCAAAATTCTCATCAAGTTCTTGACTTAAATATTTTACTTTGATCTTTGCTGTTAGTGTGTAGCTGAGCATTGTTCTTCTAGTACTTATGATTTATGGAATTTTGTGGGGTTGCTTGTGATTTGTACATGATCTAATTTATGAACCTACCAAAACAGTTTACTATCATTGGCAATATTCTTGTCTTTTAAGGAGGAGCCTATCATTACAGCCCTTAAAATACATCACTGGCCATAATACTAAAACAAAGGTGATCACATTAGCCATAAGGCAAAAATCAGCCCACATAGGCTCTGTTGGTATGATGAGCTACCTTGAGGCTTACTCCATCCAGGAAAAAAAAAAAAACCTTTTGAAGAGTGATTTATTCAAATTATATAGATACAGGGCCAAGCTATAGTAACACCAGGTATTGAAATTAAGTAGTTACTTAACAGTTAGTTCTGGCTAAACCAAGGTGCATCTTCAATCTTTCTGATTATTTGATCATGCACAACATAGGCTCTGTTGAGACTTCACAGCTCCTTATTTCTCTCATCACATATGGATAACTAGACAGCAGTCTTGCTATGAGAATGGACAAGGAAACCCAGATTGGATTCAGGATACATTAATGACAACTGATTCTTACTTTGTGACTGTGAATCTGGGCTTCTCACCACTCCTATTGCCCTTTCTTACTCTTGAGTCTTCCATTTCCTGCCTGCCTATCTCAGCGAAACAAGACTTGGAAGATCCCTGCTCCTCAAGTTCATCGACATGTACTTAGAACTCTGATAGCTTTCTTTCATCTGTGCTTTGAAGACCTGTTTAAGACATTTCCCCATCAAGGACAACGTTGGCTTCACGTCTACTATTCACATGCTACAGTGGAGCTAATGGGTCTAAAGTAGGGCTTACAATCAAGGGACTGTTCTACCAACTCAATGTTGCACACGGGTAGTTTTTATTTGGTTGGAATAGTGTTTTCAAAGTTTGGAATTTGTTGGAGTTGTGGTGTCTTCTTGCAGGTTACATTACCTGCTGGGCCCTGAAGACATTTGTATTGGTAATCTTAAAGCTATTCCACTGCCTGGCTGTGCAAAGGTGAGGGCATAATGTGTCAAGTCACAAGATGACAATTGTTAATTATAAATTTGAAGATTCAGAAGATGACAGTTGTTAGTCATAAATTGGAGACTCCATAAGATGGAGTCTCTACCACACATTACTGAGAGTGTAAACATAGTCTTTGTTATATAGGTAAATATGAATTTTCTTATGCAGGTTTTCTCATTTGGGTTTAATTTCTATTTTAGACTCTTAAGTTGTTGTAAATTAACAAACATCTTGCTGCCTTTTAAGCAGCACTAAAAAATAAATGTGATTGTCTATGGAAATGATGTTCTCTTGGCACCAACTTATAAATATTCTGTTTATTCTGGGTTATCGATGATTTACCTTTTGTGGGTTTTGTTAAACAGTTCTGAAAACTTGATGAGAAGCTACTTTGTGTTTAAGTGAAGCAGTGTGCTTCTAAATCTTATCAAAAAGAATGACTCTAGGCCCTTAAGTGAGAGAAATGTTGCTAAGAGTTCACAGTATTATATAAAATTTAAATCAACTTAGATTTGACTAGTCATTTAATTATCATCATTTACATTCTTACTGATTAATTTTAAGACTTCCAAACTTTGCTAGAATTTTTATTCCCTTTCACATTACCATGTAACATAGTATAAGAAATGAAAGACACACAAAAAATGAACTCCACAAATACAGTCTCAACTCAGCTTCTCAAAACCAAAATTTGTTTCTCTGGAGAATTTGCTTTACCTAATAGAAGACTTTGTGGAGAAAGAATAGATTCACATGAGGAAGAAAATGCTCCTTAGAAACAAATAGCAAAGACTTCATAGAATCTCTAGACCTGCAACTGGCCTGTTGAATTCAAACTAAAGATGTGTTGTCTTTGGCCTAGACAGTGTTTTTTCCTCTTTTCTTTTTAATTGATCTGATATTTTGACATTGTGAGCTTTCACATGAAAAACTGTGCTTATGACATCTCTCAAAATATCAGAGGTTCTGGTTGGTTCCACAAGGAACAGGCAATAACCAGCTATAGCTAAGTATCTCTTGTATTGCATTGCCTAGGGTTTTTTGTTTGTTTGTTGTTTGTTTGCTTGTTTATTTTGTGTTTTGAGGCTGTGTTGCCCTGACTGGTCTCAAGCTCTTGGGCTCATGCAATCCTCCTGTCTCAGCTTCCAATGTAGTAGTAGCTGGGACTATAGGCGTGTGCCACCAGTTCAGCTTCTTGACTTGTCTAGATGAGGCAAGCCCCACTAGTTCAGAATAATAAGACCAGGCCCTCTTCACTGGGTGTTGGGACCTGTCTGATATTTGAGTTGGCAATGCCAGCTTCAGTACATCCTTTCCAATCTTCTTTGCATTTCTGCTAAGAACCATAAGAAATTGAATTATCATCCGGATAACTGCAAAACTCATATTTCTTTTGAGTATAACTTTTCCCAGTGGTCTCTTGGTAGGAATATGTTTTTGAAATAGGAAGAAATAGTTGTCTCATATATTTAGGTGGTTATTTAAATAAATAAAACTTTGGAAAACTAGCCTTTGCTGATTCCCAGAGATGCTAATTAGTGCCCCTGTGGCACATAAATTGCCAATGACAAATTAAAGATTCAGTCATGGGGAGATGTGGCAAACATGTGTCCCCGAAGTGGGCCCTCCAGGTTCAATCAGAACTGTCAGTGGCCAGCATCATAAAGAGGTAGTAATGCCTTTATTGGTTAGTTATGAGTATGGTATATGTTGAGTGTTTTGACTAGTAACATTTCACGCTAGCCTGGATTAGAATTATTTTTAGGCAATAAAACCAGGTGTAAATCATTCCTTCAAGTAAATGTCCATAGTGGAGATTCTTAAAAAATTGTAGAAAGTTACTATTATAATGATGCTACCCATTTGTGTAAAGTTCTTTTGTCAGGCCTGGCTCTGTCCTTTCAGCTGCTCTGTGTGCCTCTCTGCTATTTGACCCTCATCACCTTTTAGAAAAATGGGCTCCAAACACCCACCTATATTCTGAACAATCCTAAGTCAAACCACCCTGAACTCTTAGTCAACCTACTCTTGATTGATTTTAGCTTCTGATTCTTGGACAAATCTTCTCTGTTACTCTTCCTACAATAATGCCTGCTGACCTCCATCCTTAGCTATAACTCACACTTAACTCTTACATTACAATAATACAAATGTTTACCATTTGGGGGCATTTACTATTTGCTTGTCATTGTGCTAAGTGCTATAATATAGAGAATTTCATTAAGTTCCACACCAACAAATAAATGATGGAACTGAGATGTGACGCTATGGATGCCTGATATCAAAACTCAAGCTTTGGGCATGCTGAACCATGCTCTGCATTGTAGATCCTAAGCCCTGCCTGAAACTCTCCCTTATGGCAGGCCCGTGTAAGGACATTCTGCTGTGTTCAACGTGGCCAAGAGAATGAGTAGAAATCAGACATATCTTCTATGCCTATTAACATTCTATTCAACTTTAAAGAAACAATTAAAACTCAGCCTCCTGTCCAAAGTTTCCTCTAACTGGCATTTCCCTCATCTGAATTCCTATCGCAATTACTCATTTGATTAATTATGTAATTATTCCTTATGCACAACTTTAGTGTATTTCTTTCGGTTTTATTTTGGAAACTTACTAACACTTATAATGGTTATCCAATTTTTTATATTTTCATATTATACATCTCCTATTAAAGTCAAAATCCTTAAAGTCAAATACCATATCTGATCTTAATAGAAGCTTGCTGAAAATAAGCATTTAACATTTTTAAAATTTTAAAGTACTTCAAACACTTTAAAATATTATATGGCTAGTAGCATGTAATAATAACTCTTCTAATTTCTACAGAAAATATCCCCAAAGACACTGGGTGGAAAGATGGAGGGTGGCAAAAACACTCACGAGAGTAACAGATAAAATAGAATCTAGTGATATCTCATAATCTAAAGACAAGGGAGCTGAATTAAAGGGGAAAATAGTAGTCCATCTATGCTTCACCCCATGACCATGAAGTGACCTCACGAGGGGACTGAAGTGCCCATTGAGGCTAACGTGGGCGGCTCATCTCTGGTACGGCTTGCTTTGTGGTTTGGAGAATATAGTGTGCAAGTCAACCAAAAAGTAGGCAAACATCCTTCTATTGCACAGGTGTTCTTTTCTGAGATAGCCAGAATTTTGTTGCTCTTCTTCCTTCTCTCATCTTTTTTTATATCCATTCAGAGACTGGAACTCCCAGGAAACAACAACACGGCAGGAATAGTAGGGGTCTGGCAATGGAATTATAGCAACCTCAAGTATGTATGTGGGTCTGGCATTACAATGAGCACCAGTAGAAAGGCAGACTGAGGATTTAATTTTTTATATAGACTAATTACTCTATTGCATCAGAGAACCAGGCAGGGAAAGTTGGAGGTGATACCACCTCCATGTAGCAAAACTATACTAATAGTCATGTTGACTAGAAATGCACCACTGATAAAGAATGGTGCTTAGCAAACTGCACCTAACTCCGAGAAAGGAATCCAGCCATCCATCTGAATAATGAATTCAGTCCAGGAATAGTCACACGACCTTTTGTAACCATTAAAGTTGGCATTTGGCCCCCTGTAACAGAAAAGTGGACATAGTAGCTTAAATAAATAAACCTAAGTGGGTTCCTTTTTTCTTTGTTCTTCTTTTTTTTGTAATCCAGAACAGTCTCTGTGCTTGGCTAAACAAATTATCAAGTACACAGGCTTCTCTATTTCCTCTTACCGTCTTTAGAATGTGGCTTATTTCCTCTTGCTTCTCCTCCCATGGCCAGCAGATGGCTGCTTTATCTTTAGCATTTCGGCTGCATTCCAGGCAGGAAAGAAGACAAGCAAAGGGCAAAAGGCATGAGCAAGCTGAACCTGTCCTCTTTTAAATCGCTTCCGTGGAGAGCCAGTTCAGAGATCTCTACTCATATCTCATTGTTCAAAACTGTATCACACGTTTACATACAGTTTCAAGGAAGATTGGGAAATGTGATTTTTAATCAGGACACTTTGCTGCTGCAAACAAAATAATATTGGATAAAGATAAGGGGTAATAAAAGATCAGAGTGAATTAAGAGTGAGTTGGGAGTAGGGACGTTCCTTAGATCACACAGGCTTTGTAGTCTACTGTAAGGAGTTTAGATTTTATTATTTGATGCACCGTCAGAGGCCACTGAGGGATTTTAAGCAGATAAATCCCTCTGCTGGGTGGGGAACAGGTTAGAAGAGAAAGAGAGAAAATGGGGACACGATTAAGGAGTCTGTCCTTCCTATTCTCTACCCAATAAATCATGGTAACTTGTGCTAGCTTGGTTGAGTGGGGATGAGAGGAAGAAAATAAATTAAAGGATATTTTGAACAGAGAACTGAAAAAAATTGCAGAAGGGTTGGATGTAGGTGGAAAGGAAGTGGGGCAGCTTCTTGGTGCCAAGACGGAGAAAATGGGTTGATGCTAGTGCCAGTCCTGAGATAGGAGAAATCAAGCATCACAGGGATTTGGCAAGGTGAGATGCCAAATGGGTTAGATTTGGAAGTTTGAAATTTCAGTGGCATGCCAAAGTGAAAGGGTCAAAGGGACAATGAATTATGTGAGTTTGGATCTCAGAGAATAGATATCCCTTGGTGATATAATTTTGATGTCAACCATCAACAGATGGTATTTAATGTCACAGAAATAGCCAACTTCCCATTGAGGCAAAGTGTAGAAATAAAAGAGGGCTCATACCTACCATGGATGCCTGCAAAAACATTGATGGGAGTGACTGGAAATGTGGGCATGAACCAGGAGATGTCAGTTGATATCCATGAGTTTCAAGAAAGAAGGGATGCCTGAGAAGAATAAAATATATAGATATAGATATAGATTTCACTTAGGTACCTGTAGATTCAGTTTCTCCAAAGACAAAAATACTTCAAAGGAATTGGACATGAAACAAAACTAATAGATCTAAATGTTGGTGTATATATATATATATATATATAACCCCAAAATAAAAAAAAAAGAGATGTTTGTTTCATGTGCAAGTATTTAAGATATAACTTATAGTCACATATGAATATACATGGATATATAAGTAGTATTTATTCTTATACTTTTGAATATATGCTTTGATAAAGTCTAAGCAATATTAGAGATTGTTGGATGTTTTAAATGTTATTTTCCCCTCTCCTAAAAAAGAAAAACTTAAAATTTATTTTGTACTTTTAACTTTCCCATAAAAGGTATCAATTCTGGTTCAAGAGAGGCAATCCCTCACTGCAAAATCAGAAAGAATAGGAAAAAGTCAAAAAGTCTGGAAAATGATAACTGGCTCAACATGCAAAATAAATGTTCAAAGATAGAATCAAACGGCAAACATCAAGATAAAGATAAAGAAATAAGCTAAGCAGAGCTAATAAAAATAATCTACAAAACTTAAAAAAAAAACACTCTAATTTTATCTTGAGTAAATTGAGTGGATATTTTTGAACTTTTTCATTTACAGCATGCCCCAGGATAAAATGATAAGCTCTATTCATCAGAAACGTTAATGGCATATTATTTCTTTGGTAGATTAATAACAGTCTCTGGACCAAGTTGTTTGTAACTTCTGTCTAAGAGTACAATTGTACCTCGGCAGCAAATCACATGAAAATGTCAACTGTATGTTTGATTTTACCCACTTAAAGACAAAAATCCCACAAGGAACGTTATAAGATAATGGAATGTGTAAAATTAATCGCTTTTCAAGGGGTCTTTTTCAGTTTTATTCTCCTTGGTTGAATTCCCTCCCCCATTTGACCCTCAGATATGCATTCTTTTATTGGAAGATATGTTTGTAGAGACTGTACCACAGCCCACTTTGAGTCAACTCTGCATTTATCAAACAATTCCCTCTCACCCAAATATTCCCAGTATAGTCACTGCTAGCAATTCTCGTTTATTTGTACTCTCCATTTGTACCTGGTGGATTCTATATTATATTAATTCATAAAACCAGCTCTGCCAGGCTCCCTACGGTTACAATTATTAAGGCTGTAACTGAAACGATATCTCTCATATTGATCTTCAACCAGAAGTTTTTGTCCCGAAGCTTTTGTTTCACATTAAGACACTAATGATCACCTCCACCAAATGAGCGCTTAATAGTCACAAAAAGCTAAATGAAAAGACTTTGATCACCACCTTTGAGAGCACTGTGTTCCAACATCTCTCCCATCCATAATTGGCAAATGCTAACTAAGCTTTTAATTTAAAAGAAAAGAACAGAAAAGAAACATACAAAATACTTCAAAGAAACTTTATTTTTATGCAAAAAATTATGGTCTTTTTTGTTTGTTTTTGCCAAGTCCTTTTAGCCTTACATATTCTCCCCCCGCCATCATACAAAGACTGTTTGCCTATAGATAGATTATTTTTAATATTCTAATTTTTAACAATTTCTTCATTTTCTATAAAAACTGAGGCCAGTTATCAATCCAGTTGAAATGATAGAAATTAGTGGTACTTGAGAGTGCCTTTTTGATTTATTTGTTATAGGAATTGGTACAGATTAATCAGTGTGGTCTCCCTCCTATCTGGAGGGACAAAAAAACTATTCGATGGTTCCTTCATATTCACAGCTCCTCTTGGAAAAAGTAGAACAATGACTCTGTAACGAAGCCTTTGGTTAAAAAACACCAATGTATCCTGAAAAAATATTAACAATATTTTTGTCATTGATCAAATGAGAAAAAAATTCTTCCTAGATATTAATTAGACATATTGATGTTATTCACTCCATGGATAAAAACATAACAATGCTATGGAGACTTTTCATATCCAAGTTTTAAATCAACTTTGGACTATAGATTATTAATTTTCACAAGGAACCTACAAATGCACAATTTGAAAATCAACACTCTGTAGTGGTGGACTATGCATATATAAGAAGAAACCACAGAGGGTTAAAACATATCAAGCCTGAGTTTTTATGGGTCATTAGCTCTTTAATGCATCTCTAGGGCTCCTGAACCAATGAACTGAGAGTCTTCGGAAGACTCTAGTCTGGCCTGAGTGAAAGGACTGAGGAAGAGCACAAGTATTAGCAGTGTTCAATGCTATTAAAATATTCACAGAAGACTAATTTGAAAATGTATTAACCACATAGTAAGTTAAGGCCCATCACAGTTTTGGGACAGGAAGCAATTGGTGGAAGTAATTGGCAAATACTCAGGGAGGAAAGACGGGAGGAGAGAAGGCTAGGATAAAAAATGGCCTGATACCCTTTTAAGGCTTTGTGGTTGGCAGAGATCCCTGTGATAATGATCTGCTTCCTTTGGTGTTTCTTCCCTTAGGAGGCAAATGCCAAAAAATGGAAGCTGGGACGTCTCCATGGATGTGGATCAGGCGTCAGCATTAACACAGTGAAGAAAAGTAGTGGGGATACTCACCACGTTTACTCTCAACCACAGATCTTAGGGTGAATCACGCTCTCTGAAGTAAACTTCAGAAGCCACTATAACTCTATTGCTCTCAAAGCTTCATCCTTGAACTTAGAAATCAGTGAAATATTTTAAGGGAGGCCTTTTTAACTACCGTAAACCACCAATATCTCTAAGGCTATGAATGCTGATTATCTTGAAAACCCAACTTAGTAGCAGATGTGGTTTCAATGGAAAAAGAAACAGTCAAATCCAAGTCATAAAGTCAGAAAAGACAAGGGAAGTTATCTATTTTAATAATAATATAAAAATAATAATGTAACAGAATTGAGCAATATGATATAGATATAATTACTGAAAGAAATTAATATCTTATATGCATTGAAAATAAAATACATATTTCTGTCTAGAGACTTTTTTAAGACAAATTTCAAGGGAATTATTCAGCTGTTAAACTTGAACACAAATAAGTTCCTATATCTAGAAAGTTTTCTCCATGTCACCAACTGGTCATGTAAGAGAGAGATGACCTCATTCCCTTAAGCAAAATACTTCAGGAGGATTTTGCCCCACAGTTATGAGGATTTATAAATAATGGATTTACATCCATTATTTTACATGGATGATAAATGTAAATGGGCAATTCTGTTATTCACCTATATAGATAATATATTTTTCCTCAGTTTTAGTTGCAATTTTCAAAAACAATTAAGAAAATTACCCGGTACGAAAATAAATCTAATTACGTTGTTAATTTAGGTTATCTGCATCACGTTATTAAAAAATAAAGTGGAATTGATATCCTGATGCAGGAGACAAGCTATTAATAAATTAATCCTTATATATTCTCAACAAGCCTGAGCTTTGGCAGCTAGTTAAAATTATCACATGACAGTAGAGAAAATCTCTCCTTTCTCTTGTCTTCCCTGCCACTTAGTATTAAATAGTGAAAACCAACTAGCAAATAGGAAAATCTTTATAAAACTCATCATGTACTATCAGGTCTCTTTTAGTTGCAAATGTAGAAATCCAATTTGAACCAGTTTAACTAGAAAAGAAAAAAGTGTACTGGCTTTCATAACATGTATTTATTTAGTTATCTATTTATAAACCATCCCCAAATGTTTATTTAACTTACAAATCTGCAATTTGGGCATGATTCACAAGGCAAGGCTCATCTCATTGGCTGGAGTGGCTCAACTTGGGCCTCGAAGATTTAATTCCAACATGGCTTCTCACATGGCTGGAAGCTATGTCTCCCAAAAGCTCAGCCAGGGCTGAGGGTTGGCGGTCAGGGGAGCTTGATTTCCTTCCACCTGGGCCTTTCCATGGCTTGCTTCAGCTTCTTCCTGCCATAGGGACTAGGTTGCAGGACCAGTGGAGGCTTTATTATCTTTTATATACTGGTTTTGGAAGTCTTACAGAGTCACTTTTGTAGCAGTTAACAGGCCTGCCAGATCTAAGGACAGGGGACATAGATTCTTAGTGGGAGGATTATTGTGAACAACTTGGAAAATAAAATCTGCCACATAACTGAAATTTAGAAATGGTCTGTTCTCTAGCTCTATCCCTTTGCCTTCTTCTCTCTCTATATATATACATACACTGGCTTCCTTTTGCTCTATTAAGACAGTATTTCTCCATAAAGTGGATCAGATGAGAGCTGGCAGTTCACATGCTTAGAGTGGTCTGTAGAAGAAAAAGAAATTCTTCTTCATGAGCTTAAGCTAGAACTGCAGGCAAGGCTCTGTTTGGCTTTAGTTTTGTCGTGAATCAATTCTTAGACCAATTGCTGGTCAACTGGGTTGGAGAATAAGGACTTAAAAGGCAGGGTTAGGATGAGGACAGGATTCATCAGAAACATGTGATTGGGTTAGCCTGTCCCCACTTTCACCAAACAAGAGTTGCATTCAGGTCAGACAACACAAAGAATATCCACGAAAAGTTTTGATGCCAGAAAAGAGTCTTTTGCATTTTTTTTTACCTATCTCTTACTTTCTATTATATACTTATTTGTTTATTCATTCAAGTATTTGTACTTGTACTATCTGATAGGTGCCATTATCCACATTGGTGCTTCTCCAAGGGTGATCCAGGGATCCTTTGGGGCTTCTCATGCTTTCAGGGGGTCTAGAAAGTCAAATCTATTTTCATAATAATTCTCAGATATGATTTGCCTTTTTCACCTTTATTTTCAAATGGTGTACAGTGAAGTATTCCAGAGGCTACATGACATATGGTATGACAATAGGCTAAAGGAAGAGATTCCTGCTGTCTTCTCTTAAGCCAGATATTAAAGACATTTGCAAAAATATAAACCAATACCTTGCCTGTCACTACATTTTTCTTTGTTTTGGACATAGTTATTTTCATAAAAATATGTCATTTATGTTAACAAGCAATGGGTTTATTATTCTGTTTAAATTAATTAACTTATATGTATTATTAAAATTACTCAATTTTAGTTTCTAACAATAATTATAAACAATGATACATGTAGCTCATATTAACAAGATCTTTAAGGACTTCGAAAATTTTTTAGGAGTGTGAAGTCCTATGAAAAATGTTTGAGAACCTCTGTGTAAGTCAATAATGTGGCATCCAACAAAGCAAAATAAAACCTTTGCTTTTAGAGCATACAAGAGTTGCTAATCTACTTCAAGGTGATTACAAGATTTATCATGCTGCACTCTAGTTGTCCATCTAATTTTTAGTCTCCTTCACAAGACTCAAAGTTTCTAGAGGGCAAAGTCTATATATCATTTTCAGAAAAAAAATCAAATGATAGATATTATTTTTACAAAGAGAAATATGAAGTGTTCAATTTTACACATCCATGAACCTCCTTGAAGAGTGAAATCTTTCTTACTAATGTACTTCTAAGGTGATAAAAAAAAATGAAATTGAGAAATCATTGGTTAATTAAACAGTACTCACTAAAATCTTAGGTTTATCGCACACTAATATTCTCTAAGTATTGTCTAAAGTGACGAATAGGTGTTCATGATGTTTGCATCTCAGAACTCATTACACTTGGAAAAATAGTATTATGCCAAGCCATTGTAGTAGTTTGGAATTGATATAAACATATAAAAATGTTTGATTATTTTTCTGACACTGTATTTAGTTTTCCCACTATTGAGTTTATACTGTATGTGCTTCATACATCTTGAGCTTCATTTTTTGAGGTTAGATGCAGATAGTAACATAGAAACACAATATGGAATTGCCTGAGCACTGCTTTTCATCCCCAGTCTGGGATCACCAATTTATTTTCTTTGGCAATCATTTTGGAGTCTCTATAAAGCAACACCAAAATCCTAGAGGTAAGGTTTTTAGCTCCCTTGGAATGAGAAATGCTCATCTGTGTCCGGGCTAGGCCATGCTAGGGTGCGTCCAGTTAGGTAGGGTACCTGGAAGATCACTACCATTCTCTACTGCAGTCATTACTCAAAATTTGGCTGATGATAAGAACCATTGGGCAGCTTTTTAAAAATATAGATTCCTACACCTAACCTAGCCCTAACAAATTAAAATCAAGCTTCTACTATGTTTAGGTGCTAAATGTTTCAGGTCTCAAAATTAAGCAAACAGACAAAATTACGAAGACTGTCTATATCAGCCAGCCTCTGCTTTCAGACTCAGCCTGTGAAACCAACAGCACTGCATCATACAAAGTCAACTTGCATTAAAAACCTACAAATATCCACCTTCTATTCTGCCTATAAGTCTCCAGCTTCCACTATGTCTTAAAAAATATAGACATGGCTGTTCTATGTCTAAGAAAATCTATGCCGGCATACCTCGAAGACATTGTGGGTTCAGTTCCAGACCACCAGAATAAAGTAAATATCTCAATAAAGCGAGTTATACAAATATTTTGGTTTCCCCATGGATATAAAAGGTACATTTACATTACATTGTGTCTATTAAGGATACAATAGCATTATGTCTAAAACTACCTTAATTAAAAAATACTTTATTAGGCTGGGAGCAGTGGCTCATACCTGTAATCTCAGCACTTTGGGAGGCCAAGGCAGGAGGATTGCTTGAACCCAGGATTTGGAGACCAGCCTGGGCAACATATCTAGACACCATCATTACAAAAAATTTTTAAAAAATTAGCTAGGAGTGGTGGCACACACCTGTAGTTCCAGCTACTCAGGAGGTTGAGGCAGGCAGGAGGATCACTTGAGCCCAGGAGCTTGAGGTTACTGTGAGCTAGGCTGATGCCACAGCACTCTAGCCCAGGAAACAGAGCAACAGCCTGTCAAAAAAGAAAGAGAAAGAAAGGAAAGAAAGAAAGGAAAGAAAGAAAGAAAGAAAGAAAGAAAGAAAGAAAGAAAGAAAGAAAGAAAGAAAGAAAGAAAGAAAGAAAGAAAGAAAGAAAGAAAGAAAGAGAAAAATACTTTATTGCTAAAAAATGTTAACTATCATCTGAGCCTTCAGAGAGTTGTAGTCTTTTTGCTGGCGGAAGGGTTGCCTCCATGTTGATGGCTACTGGTGGCTGATCATGGCAATGGCTGCTGAAGGTTGAGGGGTCTGAGGCATTTTCCTAAAATAAGATAACAATGAAGTTTGCCACGTTGACAATGAAATATTTCTCTGTAACACATGACCCTGTTTGATAGCATTTTTTTTTTTTTTTTGAGACAGAGTCTTGCTTTGTTGCCCAGGCTAGAGTGAGTGCCATGGCGTCAGCCTAGCTCACAGCAACCTCAAACTCCTGGGCTCAAGCGATCGGTGTACCAAGTAGCTGGGACTACAGGCATGCACCACCATGCCCGGCTAATTTTTTCTATACATATTAGTTGACCAATTAATTTCTCTCTATTTATAGTAGAGACGGGGTCTCACTCTTGCTCAGGCTGGTTTCGAACTCCTGACCTTGAGCAATCCACCTGCCTCAGCCTCCCAGAGTGCTAGGATTACAGGCGTGAGCCACTGTGCCCGGCCTAGCATTTGACTCACAGTAGGACTTCTTTCAAAATTGGAAAGAATCCTCACAAATTCTGAGACTGCTTTAACAAATAAATTTATGGAATACTCTAATTTCTTTGTCATCATTTCAATGATGGTTGCAGCATCTTCACCAGGAGTAAATTCCATCTCAAGAAACCACCTTCTTTGCTTGTCCATATGAAGCAACTCCTTATCCATTCAAGTTTTATCATGAGATTGCGGCAATTCAGTCACATCTTCAGGCTCCACTTCTAATTCTATTTCTCTTGCTATTTCTACCATATCTGCAATCACTTCTCCCACTAAAATCTTGAATCCATCAATGTTGTCCACAAGGATTGGAATCCACTTCCAAACACCTGTTAATGTTGATATTTTGACCTTCTCCCATGAATCACGAATGTGCTTAATGGCATCTAGAACGGTAAATCCTTTCCAGAAGGTTTTCAATTTACTTTGTCCAGATGCATCACAAAAATCACTATCCATGGCACCTGTAGCCTTACAAAATGTATTTCTTAAGTAACAAAACTTTGAAAGTCAAAATTACTGCTTGATCCATGGGCTACAGGATAGGTGTTAGCAGGCATAAAAACAGCATTATTTCCTTGTACATCTCTATCAGAGTTCTTGGGTGACCAGGTGCATTGTCAATGAGCAGTAATATTTTGAAAGGAATCTCTTTTTCTGAGCAGTAGGTCTCAACAGTGGGCTTCAACTATTCAGTAAACCATACTGTAAACAGATGTGCTCTCATACAGGCTTTGTTGTTTTATTTATAAAGCACTGGTAGAGGACATTTAGCATAATTCTTAAGGACCCTTGGAGTTTTGAAATGGTAAATGAGTACTGGCTTCAACTTAAAGTCACCAGCTGCATTAGCCCCTTATAAGATAGACTGTCCTTCAAAGCTTTGAAGCCAGGCATTGACTTTTCCTCTCTAGCTATGGAAGTCCTAAGTGTCATCTTCCAATACGAGGGCGTTCTGTCTACACTGAAAAATCTATTGTTTAGTGTAGCTGCCTTCATCAATGATCTTAGGTAAATCTTCTGGATAACTTGTTGCAGCTTCAAAATCAGCACTTGCTGCTTCCCCTTGCATTTTTATGTTACAAAGGTGGCTTTTATCCTTAAACCTCAGGAACTATCCTCTGTTAGCTTCAAACTTTTCTTCTGCAGCTTCCTTACTTCTGTCAGTCTCATAGAACTGAAGAGATAGGGCCTTTCTCTGGATTAAACTTTAACTCTTGAGAGAATGTTGTAGCTGCTTTGATCTCCTATTCAGGCCACTCAAACTTTCTCCAAATCAGCAAGAAGACTGTTTTGCTTTTTTATTATTGAGATGTTCACTGGAGTAGTACCTTTAATGTTTTTCACAAACTTTTCCTTTACATTCAAAGCTTGGCTAACTGGTGCAAGAGGTTTAGCTTTGGTCTACCTTAGCTTTTGACATGTCTTCCTTAGAAAGATTAATCATTTCAAGCTTTTGACTTAAAGTGAGAGATATGTGACTCTTCCTTTCACCTGATCATTTAGGGGCCACTGTAGGGTTATCCACTGGTCTAACGTCATTATTGTTCTGCCTCAGGGAACAGGGAGGCCCAAGGAGCAGGGGAGAGACAGAGGAATGGCGAGTTGGTGGAATAGTCAGAGCAAACACAACATTTATCAATTAAATTCGTTGTCTTATATGGGCATGGTTCATGGTGCCAAAATAATTACAATAATAACATCAAAGATCACTGATCACAGATCACCATGAAAGATATAATAATAATGAGAAAGTTTGAAATACTGCAAGAATTACCAAAATGTGACACAGAAATATGAAGCAAACACATGGTGTGGGGATAATGGCACCAATAGACTTGCTTAATGCGAGGTTGCCACAAGCCTTTGCAATTTGTAAAAAGCACAATGTATCTGTAAAGTGCAATAAAGTGAAGTGAGAAAAACAAGGTGTACCTGGAGTTTTATTTTCTTTCTCTACCAGGCACTTCCCAAAGGAGTGTGTGTGTGAACGATGGCGACAGGCTTGGAAAAATAATACTGAGTTATTGCAGAACCAACTTGGCATCTTTCATGTGGTTTAATGAACTCTGGTGGGGCCTCTACTTTCCCTTGATGCCACTCACCAGCAAAACTCCATTTCTACTAGATTGGGAAGTAATAGTTTCAAGGACCTGCTCTGGGAAGGCAAATGTTTGTGTGTGAAAGAAACTCAGAGATGTTTGAGGCAATCACATATGCCAACTTGGCCAAGTACTTGTCAGTAGCCAAGTACACAGATTTAGGTAAGATAGAATTACGTAATAAGAGATCTGTCTATATGTAGCAGGGCCCCTACTAAGTAGCAGGGATACTAAAATATAATCTACTGCCAGGACAAAGAAAGAGCAGGAACTCAGGGGTGACAGCCCTTCAAGCAACCAAGTATGGTTTAGGGTAGATACTCTACATCAATGGGGAGGTTCAGGGTACCAGCTAGCTGTCAAGGATAGGAGATTAATCTTAACAGATTAAGTCAGTACTAGATAAAGATGATAGGGAAAAACTCTAAGAATTGTCAAGCTTTGCCCTAACACTTAGGCCTAACTGGCAGCAGAGATTCAAAGTGGGCTGTTCACCAAGTTTGAGCTTTGCGAAGCCCACTAAATGTTCATTCTCTCAAGACAGTGGTAGAGAGAGGCCTGATTTAATTCTTGCTCCAGTTAGCTGGCTCTGGAGTTGAGGTAAGCCCAGGAGAAGAGTTGGTCTTCAGACTGCAAGATAAGCTAAGGTGAGATAAAGTCAGCTCGGTTGTTAGGCATTGGTAGGTATTGCAATTTATTCACAACAAATGAATTATGTAGTTATAACCAATGATTATTATCAGCCTAAACAGGTTCACATTATTAGAATGATAGAAATTTAAGTTGTCTTTCAAGTTTAAGCCATGTTTCTCCTATGTAACAGAAACAATGATCAATGAGGAAAATGGAAATGACTTCAGGGGGCACCATTAAAGGCTATTATCTTTTTTGTACTGATATAAACCTATCTTTGAAAAAAATGATCAAGTGCATTAAGTGTCTACAAACGATAAGATAAGGAATAGGAACACAAAAAGGAAATAGAAGTATACAGCAATAGAAAGGTCACAGAGTTCCAGTCTGAGTATGAGAATAAGACACTCCATGTAAACACTGTGTTTAAAAATCTTTGAGTGTCTAGAGATTTCTCTGCTTCTGATTGTCTTTTTTTTTTTCTTTTTAAAGCTAAAGGTGAAATGCTGCTATGTTACAAATTTGTTTACTAGAAGCAAAATTGACCAAAACAAAAAGACACTGTCCTTAAATTGAAGTTTAAAGTTGGAACCACATAAAAAGACAGTCTTTATAAATCACCAAGTTGGCATGGCAGGGTAAAAGACAGGAATGTAAGATTAGACAAACCAGAAGTTTCTCTGCTGTGATTGCCCTTGCTCTTCAGAGCTCGTTCTTTCTCTTTGACTAGTAGCCCATGGCAGTCGACTCAACTGAGGAGGTCAGCACCCCAGCAGCCCAAGTCTCAGGAAGAAAAGACAGAAACATGTAACCTGAAATGACACAGCCGCTGATGCAGCTTGTTGCTCTGCTTGCTTATATTTTGAAGTATATCATGTGAGCTGAATTGCAAAGAATAGCATTCGACAGGATGAAGGGTTGCGTACACTAAAGAGAAGGCAAGATTCTTGGTGAGGCAAAAGTCTGAAGGACAAGTGCCTTTAGCATCAACTGTAAGTCTTACTGTATAATATGACCTCAAAAAAATTGGACA
Source organism: Mirza zaza (assembly GCA_008750895.1). NCBI lineage: Eukaryota > Metazoa > Chordata > Mammalia > Primates > Cheirogaleidae > Mirza > Mirza zaza. The sequence continues at coordinate 123,303 of VSMD01086541.1, forward strand.
GCGTTGCATAGCCAGTAGAGGGACAGCAAACTAGATGAACTGATTTAGTTGGGTTGCTATCTAACGTGCTTACTTAAGAATCGTTTCTAATGGCGTTGATTAGAATAAAGCAGGACTAATTTCTTTATCCATCTGTACCTTAGCTGGATGTTTTGGGATGGAACAATCCAGTAGAAAAAGAGCAGTAGATTCTACTTTATGTGCCTTCAAGGAAACATTGTGTGTCAGTATGGGACCAGGTAACTAGCTATCTAATATCTACTTACTTAGTATCTTTGAGACTCAATTTAGAAATCAGTAATACCTATTTAAGAGGCTGGTTTTGTCTGTCAAATGACAACTTTGAATGTTGGTAAAAAAGAGATATTATTTATTATAATAGTAATCTTGCCAGGCTTATACAAGACTTAACACAATGTTCTGTGCATAGAAATCACTCAAGAAATACTCATTTAAACTGTAGCTCAATTTTATTATCTTCCAAATGGAGGTAATAATTTCCCTTATATTATACAGTGCTGCTGCTTTTACAAAATGAGATTATATACATAACTATATAAACCCTTTTGAAATCAAAATGAACTATTTTATTGATATTTTTATATTGAACTTAATATTTATCCCATACCTGCTATAGATCCAGTAGTCTGCTGGTCTTTCTGATTGAGAGAATGAAGTGGATATGGTCTCTATCTTAAAAGAAAAATAAATTGCTTCCCTTTTTAATTTACTTCAGCCCTATTGAAGATTTCATTGTCCTATTGCTTTTCACTACTGATACGTAGATTAAAGCTACATACTTTGAACTTTTCCTGTATTTTTTGTTGCTTCAAATTTTTGGTTTTCTGATTGGGTTTTAATCTAAGATTAGGCTGGGAGTAGATCATAATCCCATGGGAGCTTTTTTCAAACTGCAGTCCCCTCTAAGATTCTGCCATATCCCCTTGGAGTGCTACCCAAATGCCTATAATAACTGTAATATGATTGGCTGTCATTTATAGCTGTGCTTCTTTCAGGTGTGTTTGGGGGTCCAAAAAAGTAGATATCTTCTTCCTAGAAATATCCTTGTTTTGTGGTTAGAATGAATTTCACCTTCTTTGCCATACTTTGTACAACCCCATTGCTAACTGCAATTGTAAGACATCTCTTTAGCAGTATCATCAGGAAGACTTCATAAACCATGTGAAAGTGTCTTAAGCAGAAATGTCAAATGGCATTTCATAGTATGAAAAGAGAAAGTATTCTATACTAAGTTTATAAGAAAATTAGTTTAATATATGTTTTAAAAACTTTCCAACCCCAAGTTCATAGGTTTTGCCAAGTCCTGCCAGCCTCCATATATTATTCCTTTTTTTCTTTAACCTGAGACCCCCAAATTAACTTCACCATAGCTCTCTGCAACGTGTCCTATTTCCTGAGGAAAAAAAACCCCATCAAATTCCTGTAAAGGATACTTAATAAATACTCATTACATTCCTTCAGGAACTTTGCCACTAAGCTTCTGTTGAGCTTGTGGCCAACGTTTCAAAAATAATCGCAACGTTTTCTCTTTTATTGCTCCTGAGTTGGGTGTGTCTTTCACTGTGGCTGGATGAGGAAAACGAAATCAGTGGTAAAGCCACAACGTACCAGAGAAATTTGAGAACATGGAATAGGAGCAAAATTGTATTTTCTTTTTGATTACAATGTAGTACTCTCTATTTAAATAATCTCTATTTACAAAGCAAAAATGTTTGCCTTTGTCAGTATGAAAAATTTTATCTTGAAAGGTTATTCCTTTAACGTTTTGTTTTAAAGTTGATCTATTTAGATTGTTTTTAGAGCTTATATTACAAAAATTGTTTATATTTAAAATTTTTCCATTTAACATATGACCGAAATCATTGATTCCTAGGTATGTTTTGCACCTGTTCATATCCTGTAATTTAAGCTTCTCATTCCTCGTTTTTGAATTGCCGATGATTTCAAATCCCTATCCCCAAAACAATATAATGACCATTCTATGTTACTTTATCTTCAAAACATTCCCACTTGGTCCTGTATTTTATCAGCCTTCACATCTCCCTTAAAATATCTCCTAAATGAACCACAGAGGAGTCTCCCCTAAGTGCCCAGGATCACAATTTGGGAATCATTACTCTATGTGACTGATTTCTCCCCAAACAAATGTTTTGATCATTTAAAAATGATGGCCCTTGCCGAGAGCACTAATGAGCTAACTCGTGCGTTGTGGTGTGTACACAATGGAGGATAAAAAATGGGCTCGGAGTTAGGCTCCCTCTTTATTCATCCAAGGGGAGCATTAGTGAGAGAGTTATTTTTAAAAAATTAATACTATTTTGGCAGCTTCCCTCGATTTGCAAATGAAAAGGTTTTAAGTAGGTGACCAGCGAATGGGCGTTCTCTTTTTCTGTGTAGATTTCCGTAAAAAGCAGAAATATAAAAATTGTTTCTGTGGACTTTGCAGTGTCAGGGAACTAATGGCACCTCATCCACTAATGACCAAGAGGCTATTTCCCAGCCCCTTCCACTTAATGTCCCAAAAGATAAACATCTGGTTAAATAATAGCCTGAATGTCTCTTTCAGATATCATGCTACATGCAAACATAAGCATTTCATTCCCTGGCTATTTCTTCGAGAAGCTCATTTGTTCTTGTAAAAATGCCTTCAGGAACAAGGGGAAGCCAAGGCCAGAGGGAATCAGGGAAGGGCTATAGTCCCCATTTCCCTTTGTTTCTCCTTGACCCTCACTATTCTCACTACTCTTAGTAGGTGCTTTAAATTTTTGTGAGTCATCAGTCTGAAGCTCTAAGATTAGAAGGCTGAGGCGCCCACTTTAGGGTGGGGGCTTGTTAGGGTTAAGAATTCAGGGGTTCATTTGATGACAATAACAGCTAGCATTTATTGATCACTTATCACATACCATTTACTCTTGTAAGCACTTTAGAAGTATTAACCCACTTAATCACCACAGAACTCTAGGAGGTAGAGGCTATCTTGTAGATGGGGAAACTGAGATACAGTGAAGCTAAATAAAGTGTCCTGGGTCACACAGATTAGTGGTTAAGGCAATGCTTGAATCTACTAGCTGCTACCATTGTGATTTCGTAAAAATTATTCTCTACTAAACCACACTTACAGTTCTTTTATTCAACTCGTATTGAAGGATCTGATAGGGAGGTGGGGCTTTTCATGATGTAGATTGATTAGTGAGAGTTCCGGTTGGGCATTTATCCAATTAGGTGTAAGAACAGCCTGGTCACTTTCTCTTTCTTTCATGACTATTTGAGGAAAACTTTCTTTTCTTACTTTTACTTTGTTACTCTTTGTTACTCTTACTTTGTAATCCTTTTTTATTTTTATCAAAGTTATACATGGAGTTAAGACATTAGTCTGGAAAGCTTTTGAGTAAATATTCCTCTGGCTTTCTCATCTCCCTACCCATCAACCCCACTTCCCACAGGCAAGTGCCTTCAACAGCTTATTTGTTCTTTGTTGTTTCTTTTTCGTATTAAACTTCATTTTAAGAAATACTACACATATACTCTTTTTTTCTGATTTACCTGTTTTAGACATTATGTACTAACTATGTTTATGATAGTTTAATATTCTCTTATATCCCACATCTTCTTCCCTTCCCTCTATCATTCCATTATAGTTATGTCCAGCTTTTGTTTTTATTACTAGTTGACGTTATTGTAACTGTCTGAATATTTCCAGCTAAGCCAAGAATTATTTAACGATTAATGAGTTAATCATTTATAATGATTTATAATGATAAATCATTAAATGATAATAATCATTTATAATGATTGCTTAGTATTAAATTTACCTACATTTTGTCATACTTAAATCTAATTTTTCCGAAGATACCAGCAAATTTGTCAAAAATCCTATCTTTTCACCAAACACTGAAGCATTGAATAATACATTGTCTTCTTAAAAAAAAAATCTTCATCCCATTGCTCTTCACCTTCTCGCTTCGATTTGGATTGAAGACTGTCGGCCTAACACACAGCCGTGAACATGGGACTTCTCACTGCTGCAGTCCTGTGTTCCTGGGCTGTATTTCTAAGGCTTTCTTTTCCCTGGTCAGACTCTCCACTTTGCTAAAGCACTTCCCTCAGTTGCTCCTGAATAATGATGCAGTGGAAGTGAGTACGTTGAGTCCTTCCGTTTCAGGAAATATCTTTATTCAATGCTATCTTTGATTGATAGTTTAAAAGGCTATTTAATTCTACGTTGACAATATTGTCTCCTTAAATTTTGAAAGCATGCTTTACCATTCTGATTACCATTCTTTTGGTGTACGTGATCTTTCTTTCCCTTCCCCCACCCCACTTTTTTGGAAGATTTTAGAATCTTTTCTACACAACCAGTTCTAAAACTCCACGAACGTACTTATCCACTTACTGTACTGGACACTTGGTTGGCTCCCCCAGTCTGAAGGATATCATATCATAAAATTCTGAGTTATTTTCTTGTACTTTATGTGAAATTTTTTTCCATCCATTTAAAAAAATTTGTTTTCCTTCTGAGTTTTCCTATTAGACAAATGTTGAATTTTCTACATTATTCTCTTATCTCTTCTTTGTATGATTCATCTCTGTTTTTACTAATATTTCTGGATGACTTATCCTTGTTTTCCTCCAGAAATTCTGTTGATTAAATATATAGATTTATTTATTTTTTAATTTTCTAATGTCTCTTTTGTTTACTATTCTTCCATTTTTATGAATCCTTTATATTTTCTTATCTCTTGATAATACTGCTAATAAGTTTTTATTTTAAAGTTTTCATCTTTTTTGTACTATTTCTGCTTACTTGGGGTCCCTTTTTATGTCTGCTTATTTTGAGATTCCTATTCATTTCAAAACTTTTCCTAAAGACCATAAGCTTCATGAACACAGAGGTTATTTTATTCAATACTTTAGAAGAGTGAATTATGCAAAATCTGGTGCTCAATAAATATTTATTTAATTATTGGTTAGTAATTAATTTCTGATAACCCATTGCCTACCTATTTACATTTTCAAAAGGAGTGTTAAAATGCTGCTTGGAATCTCTGTGTTTGGAGCAGAGACACTGGACTTGACTGACAAACTTCTTTATGGAATGATCATACAACAAAGCCAACTTCCATTGAGGATATCTGAAGTTCAGTATCTATCGGATTTTGGAGCAATTCATCCTACTAGAAAAGACTCCTCCAGTCTTCCGAATAAAAGGATACATTTTTGTCTCTAGCATTTCTGGGACAATAATTCAGAATAGGAGCTGAGGGTCTCATTGTTTGTAAGGTTGACTTCAATACCCTAGTTTGCAACTCCACACTCATCTCTTTCCTCTGCAATGCCAGGTGACCTTGAGTCCAGACTCCAGAAGCTTCCTGATTTAATGCTGTCTCATGCAGGTCTGGGAACTGTCACCTGGCTATGTGTAATAGATACGTCAGCCTGAAAGTCTAACCTTTCTGAATAATGGCTGTTGTAGACAATTTTGACTATGTCTTCCATGGTACCAGGTGCTATCAAGCGATGAGCTTCTTGGAAGTTCTGTGGGGAAAAGGAGACTTGTTAATTTTTTGGCATTTATACCCTAAGCCCCCCACAACCACAAACACAGGTTAAAACTTCTTTTATTTAGCAAAGTCATTATAATTCTTTCACTTTTTATCTTCTCAAAATTTCTGAGACATATCATCCACTTTTGCTCTCATATTCTCATTCTTCATGACTTTGTAAAGATAACATATTTTTATTCTTTTACTGTGATTTCAATAGGATTTTAATAGGTAAGGGAGATTAAGATGTGTGATCAATCTACACTTTCCTCTAAAAATCTGTTCTGGCATCTCTACCTCAACTCCAATAATATATAAAACAGATAAATAATTCTCAATGATTTTCCAATTTTAGGACTCACGAAATAAAAAGCTATAACACTAGTTTTGAGTGGGTATAATAATAAAGTATACATACTTTTAGTCTATTTCTCTTCCTGATTTCCAAAGTTTTGCTATCATGGTTTCATCTGAGATGATATTCTAAACGGTTATAAAGATACTTTATCTGAAATATGATTAAAATAGAAAATATGCGCTTGATTAGTTGTAAAATAATTAAATGCAAGTCTCATAAACATTACCCACATCTTGCTCTGCAAACCGTGTGACAAAATACATGGTTAGCTAACAAGTTCCTGTTGAATATCCATTTTGTGAGGCAGTAGATTCAGCATAAAAGCTTTGGAATTGGAATGCATGGGGTTTTGAATATGATGAATCTGGGAGACTATTACCCCTACAAACTTTGTGATCTTTTCTCACTTGCCATAGATTTATTTATCATCTATGCAATGGAGGCAATAATTATAACTACCTCACAGCATGGACAATGCACAGTACTTGTTAAACAATACTGGCTCTAGATCTCAGTCTTTCAAAGTCTTTCAAAGCTGGATTTAGCTGAACTAGATTTGGATCTTTGAGCTGGTGGGATAATTAGATTTAGCTTTAGATGATGAGACTTTGGACATTGAGCCACTGCTTTCATAGGATAAGACTCTTGGGAATCATGGGCAGGGAGGATGTATTTTGTATGTGGGAATGATTCAGTGAGGGCCAGAGGTGAGACTGAGGTAGGCAGAATTTGAAGATAAGCCCAAGATTCCTACTTCCTGGTATATATACCTGTATAATCCCATTTCTTTGTGTGTTTAAGGGTTTTTTAATAAAATGCTTTCAAAGTCTTAGAAGGAAATGGAGTTACCTCAAGGAAAGAAAGAAATCATTTTAAAAGAGTTTGTAGAAGCATGAAACAATTTTATAAGTACATTGGCTGAAGGTTAATTACCTGTTTACTAGAGCATATTTGCCCATTTACTGGAAGGACTGCTGGAAGAGGAATAATACAACTGGTATAGGAAATATAGGGGAGATTGTAATAATAAGGGTTTACCATGTGGTCTAAGCAGTATATGTATTACTTTCCTTATTTCTAATGTGATAATATGAGGAATAAGTACTATACCATGCCATATTTTATAGTTGAGAAAATAGAGAAGCTTTAAGAAGTTAAGTAATCTGCCCAGAAGGCAAGTTATAATAGAACATAGGGCAGTCTAAACTAATAATCCATGTAACCGTGTAATGCTATTTTAAAAGCAGAAATAAAAATATATCAACTTGTATCTATACCCATATCTATACTTATCTGTATCTATATATCTTCTCAGTTTTCCCCCCTAGAAGAGGAACGTAAGCTCCAAGTATCATATATACTACATAGATCAAGGAACTAGTATCCAACTAGTATCAGTTATTATATTTCAATTATAGACTAATGGGAGCATCATTTTAAAAATTAAACTTTATTTCAGTGAAAATAGATGTCAAATCTCCTATAAGAAATTAGGAAAGTCCATCTGAAAAAAGGTTAGCAACTGACTTAGCTTATATTTTGAAAGAATAATGAACATGTTTCTAGTGAGATATCTTAGGGAAAAGCTATTGAAGATTGTGGATAATTCAGAGAAATAGAAGGCCACATATATAAGGAGATACAAAGTTTGAAAAAAAAAATCCCATATTACAGTGTTTCTATGGACACACTATGCTAAGTATTGTTGATTTAAAAATGAGTAAACGATGGTCTCTACCTTCAGTATATATTCTTAATATATTCTTGAGATGTGATAAATCATGAGGGAAATCATTTGTTCAGGGAACTCAGATAGTTAAATCATAGCACAGTAATCAGATTAAGGAGTTTTGGATCACTCTACCCATTCTTTTCCTATTTTCACCAGAAACTCCTGAGATAATTCCAAATTCAGTTTTACATAATATTTTTTTCAAACTATACCAGTTTACCTCTTCTTTGAATAGTTCTCTTTTATGAATGCATAAAAAGCAGGTGGTGTTAACCTGAAGGTAATGAGGGGTCCATCTTTTATGAAAATGTGCTGCCTTTAAGAATATTTTTTTGACAGGAAAAAAATGGCAGATTTTCCCTCATAAACCGTATGTTCTTATATTTCTGATATCTGGAATCAACAGCTTGCCAGAAACATTTCCAATCAAAAGCCAGACTAACCCATAAAGGTGTCCAAAGAAGTCTGTTCTGATTACTGAAGATGTTGAACTAGTCTTGACTTCAAACAGTAGATATTTCTACACTTTAGTGGTATATGACAGCTCTATTCATTCCACAATGTCAAATTCTTTGGTTTTGGCCATTGGGTATTTATGCACTTCTGGCTAGGGAAGCAGAGAAGCCTAATTTGATTCTAGAGCCAAAAGTTTTTAGGCCCTGTTCCTTTGGAACTTGGACTGGAGGATTTTGGCAATGCATAAAGACTAGGACAGATCAAGTAGTCACACATAACTAACTGACTCAACAGAGCATATTCAGAGAGAAAGATCATGCCTACACATTGGACAACCATTCTCCAAGGCAGGCTGACAACACCCTGAATTCAATCACCCTTAAATAAACACACAGGGAAAGCACGGCTTTAACATACCTTCCGGCACTGCCCTCCAATGCTGCCTGATTGGTTTTAGTGCCATAGGCCAGGCTGCAGATGCAGCCATTACTGTTGTTCTTACTTATGTCTGTCTGCTGTCTGCTAACAAGCATTCATATGCTTTGGATCATTAAAGTCACAACCTCCTATGCCAATCTATTCCTCTCCGTGGGTTTGCCGTAGACTGGAAAAAGAGATGCTATTTCTGTTTCTTTTTCTTTCCATTAGGACCTGCAGTCAGGGTTATTTCAGAGGTCTGAATATCATAGCTTGCATCCTTGCCCCCATTGAACATATAAATTGTGTTCCCATTTAGCTTGTTCTTTTTGCCTGATTTATTTCGTTTGCCGTTATATGTGCCTTTTCAATGCAAGGCAAGTGATTTGTGCTGGAACTGCAACAGACAGAAAGTGCTATAACTTAAGCTGTTTCCTGATGCCACTGCTATCTAGGAGAGGTCTGCTGTACTTATACCCATGGTAAATATCTTCTGACAGACTCCAGGTGGTCGGGATTTTCGCAATCCAACCCATTTCGGTGTTAGAACTTGTCATTTGGGGCTCTGTGAATTCTTCCCTTTTATCTTACGGTTGGTGGCAGTTTGAGTACATTTGGACATCTACATGGACAAGGCCACATATGTCCACAGGTATAATCAAAGGTGGAGAAACACAGGTTTCTCTTTCAAGCAAGGCACAGAGGACAGATACTGTACACAGAGAAAAAGAAAAAAAAAAATTGTCACTTGTAGTATTATGCAGGCTGCCCATCTAAACCCATCATTGCCTGGCACCTACACACTAAGGCAAGAAGCCAGCCAACTTGTGAGTGGGCACCATGCCATTCGAGCAGATGGGCATGGAAGTCGGCAGCCAGTAGACCATGTATGTGCATCAACGGTGGGTGTTGAGGGCATGATTCCCAGAGGAGAATGTCCTAACAGCTGTCTGGCCTGAGCCAACATACTCACGACCAAGGAAAAGTGCCATCCTTCAATCCTGCTGAGTTGGATTAACCTTCAGAACCAAATCTGCTTCTGCGGCAGCAGAAGGTGAGTTTGGGATCTCTGAAAAGCTCAAGGAAAAAGTGAAGAAAGGAAATTGGAAAGATACAATTATTAGATATTGACTGAAGATGCTGAGGGCATTCAATGTGGTTATTTTAAGTATTTGACTGAAGGTCCATTAATTCTTAAAAGAGTATCATAGTTATTAAAAGCTTCGCCTCCTCCTGTGTGCTTCCACCTGTGTAAAGAAAGAAAGAAAGAGGGAAAAAAAAGCTTTGCCTCCCACATGCTTTTAGAAGCGACCTTTCAACACAAGCATACCATTGTCACTGAGTTAGTGCTTTTCTGCCTTTGCAAGAGCTGGAACCCATACTACTAAGTGAAGTATCCCAAGAATGGAAAAACAAGCACCACATATACTCACCAGCAAACTGGTATTAAATGAGCAGCACCTAAGTGG
>VSMD01086542.1:0-28774 GCA_008750895.1 Mirza zaza
AAACTCAGACTTGTGGGGGGAGGGGGGGAAAGGGCATTTATTGAAACCTTAAAATCTGTACCCCCATAATATGCTGAAATTAAAAAAATAAATAAATAAATAAAAATATGATTAAAAAAAAAAGAAGCGGCAGGCCTTGATTTAAGCAGAGTTCTACCTTTAAAAATGGTAATAATAATATTTAAATAAAACCAATCTATTCTAGCAACTTTATGATGGAGATATAACTTAAGCTTACAAAGATTGAGTATCTGGTCCTAAAAATCACTCAGCTAAGAAGTGGTAGGCCTAGATTTAAGCAGAGTTCTATCTTTAAAAATGGTAATAATAATATTTAAATAAAACCAATCTATTCTAGGAGTGATGTCAGCAAGATGGCAGAATAGAAGATCCCCTGGCATCATTTGCCCTACAAAAATATAATTGGAATCTATTCAAAGATAAGAATTCTACTCTGAATTCACTAGAACTCAGGGGAAAAGCAGAGAAACCCACTGGCCTCACAGATTAGAGAGAAGCAGTGACCAGTAAAAGAAACAGTTGTTTCAGATTGCACTGCTCCCACCCCCAAGCTGGCATAATGCTACTCAGAGCATTTTCCTAGACTCACCATTTCTTAGGTGAGAGAAGGAAATTGGAGGTGAATGTTTGATCTCTCCTCTGGTCTCAGAATCTTTGTGGGAAGCCTGCTTTTATCTCGCCCCACAGGAAAAAGGAGGGCTGAATCGTTGGGGGTGAATTGAGGACACAGAGCAGGGCACTGATTGCATCAACTGGCGTGCAGACCTTGGCAGCTACTCTGCACTTTGATCAGTGGGGACACCATGTTGAAGAGACATAGTGCTGCAAGAGGCACAATCCAGAAGAAAGCCCAAATCCCTGGCCTGATTTTCGACAAAGCCCAGGTGCTCCTGTGGAAACTTCCCCTGAAGCAGAAACAACTAAAAGATTGACATTAAGTTCTGGTGCCCTCTTAAGTCTTCCCCAAACTGGGAAAACAATGGCAGAGCAGCAACACAACTTCTGGGCAACATTTAAGTTCCAGTGCTCACTATAAGTCTTCCTCAGACTGGGAAACAATGGCAGGGCAATGAGTGAGTTTCCATGCAGTGACTTAGTTCTGGAGCTCACTATAAATCCTCCCTGGAACTGGAAGAATCAATAGGCTAAAGTTCTGATACGAAGTAGTACTACTAAAGAACACCTGTGAAAAACCAAATGAGGTGGTTGTCTCCTCAAATGTGTAAGCATCAATGTAAAGATGCAAGGATTGTGAAAACTCAGGGAACTATGGCACCACTAACAACAAAAAAGCTCCAGAAATGAATCCAGAAGCGATCCTCAACAAAAAGAACAAAGCTGGAGACATCACACTACCTGACTTCAAAATATACTACAAAGCTATAGAAAGCAAAAAAATTCATGGTACTGCCACAAAAAACTCCCCAAAACCCCAAAAGCTAGACTGGAACAGAATAAACCCACACATTTATGGCCAGCTCATTTTTTTACAAAGGTGCCAAATACACATTGGGGGAAAAACAGCCTCTTCAATAGATAATGCTGGAAAAATTGGATGTCCATATGCAAAAAAAAATGAAACCAGACCCCGATTTCTCAATAGAAATATAAAGAAATCAACTCAAATCAATTAAAGACTTAAATGTAAGACATGGAACTACTAGAAAAAAACGCTGGGGAGATGCTTCAGAACATTGGGCTGGGAAAAGATTTTGGGGTAAGTCCTCAAAAGCTTCCGCACAGCAAAGGAAATCAAGAGTAACAAGACAACCTATGTAATGGGAGAAAATATTTGCAAACTACTCATCTAATAAGGAATTGATAACCAGAACATATAAGGAACTCAGACAACTCAATAGCAAAAAAACGCAAATAATTCTATTAAAAAGTGAGTAAAGGATCTGAATAGACATTTCTCAAAAAAAGACATACAAATAGCCAACAAGTATATGAAAAAAATGCTCAATATCACTAACGTCAGGTAAGCACAAATCAAAACCACAATGAGGTATCATGTTCCTCCAGTTAAAATGGCTATTATCAAAAAGACAAAAAAGAACAGATGCTGGCAAGAATGTGGAATAAAGAGAACATAAGTACACCATTGGTAGAAATGAAAATTAGTACAACCACCATGGAAAACAGTATGGAGACTTCTCAACAAACTAAAAATAGATCTACCATCTGATACAGCAATCCCACTACTGGATATTTATCCAAAAGAAAGGAAATGAGTATATCAAAGAGATATCTGCTCTCCCATGTTTATTGCAGCACTATTCACAATAGCAAAGATAGGGAATCAACCTAAATGTTCATTAATGGATGAATGGATAAAGAAAATGTGGTGTATATATATACATATATATATTAATAATATACACACACACAAAGCAATATTATTCAGCCATAAAAAAGAATAAAATTCTGTCATTTGCACAACATGGATGGAACTGAAGGACGTTATGTTAAGTGAAATAAGCCAGGCACAGAAAGATAAATGTCACATGTGCTCACTCACATGCAGGAGCTAAAAAAGTCAATCTCATGGAGTCAGAGAGTAGAGTGATGGTTACCACAGGAAAGGAAGGGGCAGGAGAGGAAGATGAAAAGAATCTGGTTAATGGATACAAAAATACGGTTACATACAAGAAATAAGTTCTAGTGTTCAGTAGCACAGTGGGGTGGCTATAGCTAACAATAATTCATTGAATATTTGAAAATAGCTAGAAGAGGAAATTTGGAATATTCCCAAGATAAAAAAATGATAAATGTTTGACGTAATATATACCAATTACCCTGACTTAATCATTACACATTGTATACATTTATCAAAATATCAAATGTACTTCATAAATATGTGCAATCATATGTATCAACAAAAAATAAAAATCTAGCAAAACCTAAGATGTGCTTTCACAGAAACCTTTTGTATCTTTTCTCATTTAACCATAACATTAATCTTATGATTTGCAATTGCACCTACCTCATGGAGTGGCTGTGAGTTTGAACCAAGTGAAGTGCCATGGGGTGTCTAGTACTTGCTAAGTACTATTATTTTTCAGATGAAGAAATTGTAAAGCTACCTTTGTCTGATTCCATAGGCAAACTATTTTCCCTCTATCATGCCTGTCTCCAATTTTAGGGTATTTATGATACAAATTACTGTGAACTTGCATACACTTTTTCCAGTTCAGTAGGTGGAACTTTTTGTTATTGGTGTTCTGTTTTGTTTATGAATTGTTTCTACCACCCTGCTTTTCCTTGATCTTTCTGGTCCCTCAAATATGAATCCCCAAATTAATCTTCAGCCCAAATTATTTCCCTTTAATGTTGCATATGGAAGAATTTAACCTATGCATTTTATCCCCATTGCATTATCATCAATCAAAAGGGAAACTCTCAGAAATTAGTGACTACTAATTTTTAGCTAAGTTTAGCATAAGTAGGCAATACAAAACAAGAACCTCCCTGTGACTCTTCCAAGTCTGTCTTTTAACTTATGTCAGGCTCTGACTAAGCCAAGCAGGTACAAATCAGGAAATGATGAGACCAGTGCTTATTACAGGGCCTCAATCACAAAAAAGTAAAGATGCCAAACACGTCCTGCTATTAGAAAGAAGCATCACGTCCAGAAAGCCCAAGTAAAACAGGTTAAAGAGGAAAAACAGATGTTTGGTTTGGGCTTCTCTCCTTATGTCCTTTATGGCCCCTTATAAATGGTAATTCAGTGCGGAGATGGACATATAATCACCCTAACATGTTTTCCAGTTGTGTGACATTTTCACTGCACAATGAAAAGGACCTTGAACCCATACCCTGAGAGCCCAGCCATGCAGTTTTATAATCAGGTTCCTCACCTGTTGACTCAAATTAGCTCAGACTGACTCACCAACTCTGTGGTTATTTGCTTAGATTTGATGCTTTCTGGAACCTCATTTTCATCCATTTGAAAAGCCAGATGCAAAGATAGCATATGTGTGTGTGTGTATATATATATATACACACACACACATCATATAATAAGATAATTATATATATAATTATATTATTTTGATGAATCCATTTCAAAAATATCAACAGAGAAGCCTGTGGGCTACCGATACCTAAATAGGGGATGGAAAATAGTCACTAATTTTGTTTTGTTTATACTTTTACAATTTACAAAGCACATTCGCACACATTGTCTTACACAGCTACACTGGGAGAAAGAGTGTAAAGTCTCATATCCACCATGTAATCATTGTATTCCTTTGCTGCTTCTTCCCACTAGAAGTAAACGCCACAGGAATTGTTTCTCTGTTTGCTCACTTCTGTGACCTCAGCATTTAATCTAGTGCCTGGTCATCTAGTAGGTGCTCAGTAGACAGTTCACTGAATGAGTTTCACAGGCAATCTACAAAATGGAGAGGCAATCTAAGCCCAGCCCACAGTGAAATTGGCAAGCCACGGGTACAACTGAAAGGAGACGCTGGACCTCCTCACCTGCCCTGCTCATAAGCTGCTCTCCTCTTCATTAACAGTCAACACATTTCTTTACATACAAAGTGTGTTTGTCTGCCCCCTCATCTTTGCATCTGGCTTTTCAAATGCATGAAAATGAGGTTCCAGAAAGCATCAAATCCAAGCTAATATCACAGTTGGTGAGTCAGTCTGAGCTAATTTGAGTCAACAGGTGAACAACCTAATTATAAAACTGAATGGCTGGGCTCTCAGGGTATGGGTTCAAGGTCCCTTTCATTGTGCAGTGAAAATGTCACACAACTGGAAAAACACATTAGAGTGAGCATACATCCATCTTCACATTGAATTGGGGCCAGAGCTGAACATTTGCATTCAGCTTAAAAAAAAAGACAAAGAAGAAGGGAAAGGGGGTAGAAGCCCAGAATAGCTGTCTAGACCTTGATCTCCCCTCGTGCAGGATGCAGCACTTTTAGGGTGCATACAGAACTGCCAGGAAGGACTCCTTGCAAAAGGAAGGTTAAACCCAGGAAGCAAAGGAAGGCATGAACATCTAATTTCCTCTGATTTGATATGATGCTAAATAAAACCCAGCAAGAGACAGAGTGCTCAGGATGACACTGACACGGGGAGAGGGGGCTCCAACATTTATAAACAAGCATCTTTTAGAAATCCAAACGATCTTTGATTTTTAACACTTTGCAGTCAAGACACTGAAATGTTTAGTTCTTATGTATTTATTCATTCTTTCACTTATTTAACAAATATAAACTATATATCATATGCTGGGCTAGGTACAGGATATAAAAGGTGACCAAGACACTTATGTCTTCTTAAGGAAATTCACCCTATTACATGGGACAGCACTACAATGGTCTGAAGGTCTGTGTTTTTCCATAATTCATGTTTTGAAATCCCAACTCCTAAGGTGATGGTACACACTGAGTATCCCTGATCTGAAATGATTGGGACCAGAAGTGTTTTGGATTTCAAATTATTTTTTTTCATTTTGGAATATACACATTATGCTTACTAGTTGAGCATCCCTAATCTCAAAATCTGAAATCCAAAATGTTCCAATGAATATTTCCTTTGAGCATCATGTCAGCTCTCAAAAAGTTTTGGATTTCAGAGCATGTAGCACTGCAAATTTTCAGATTAGGGATTCACACTCTCCATTAATAGATGAAGCCCTTTGGGAAGTGATTAGGTATGAAGATGAAGCCTTCATGAATGAGATTAGCATCCTTATAAAAGAGACCCCAGAGAATGGCCTTGCCCCTTCTTCCACGTGAGGACACAGTGAGAAGGCACCATCTATGAATCAGAAAGTCCTTACCAGAGGCTGAATCTGTCAGTTTCTTAATCTTGGACTTCCCACCCTCCATAACTATGAAAAATAATCTTCTATTGTTTCTAAGCTAGCCAGTTTATGGTATATTATTATAGCAGCCTGAATGGACTGAGACAGACAGCCATAAACCAATAAATGGATTGTAAGACAATGTTTCTCATATAATTCTAAAAGCCTAGTTTCCTAGGGCTGTCTTGCCATAAATTTTCTGTCTTAAAATAACAAATTATCTCCAGAGCTTAGAAGTCTGATATTAAGGTGTCAGCAGAGATGGGTTTTCTCCAAAGGCTCTAGGGGAAGAACTTTCCTTGCTCTTCCAGCTTTTGGTGGCTCCAGGTGTTTTCGGGCTAATGGCCGCATCATTCTAATCTCTGCCTTCATCTTCGCATGGCCTTTTCTTCTCCATCTGTTTCTTCTCTCTGTGTCTCTTATGAGGGTGTTTGTCCATGGCTTTGTTGCCCACTAGATAATCCAGGATGATCTTTTCTTAAGATCTGTAACTTGATTACATCTGCAAAGACTCTTTGTCCAAATAAGACCAAATTCACAGATACTAGGACACAGCCATATATGTTAGGGGGCCTCCATTCAAGCCACTACAGATTGTATGGATGAATAATAAAGATAGAATCCATAGAAGCCTACATGGAGGTGGCAACTTTTGACTTGCATTTGAAATGATGTATAGAAAATGTAGGAGTTATACAGGCAAATTTGGGGCAGTGGGTTTTCATTTCAGGCAGAGGAGTAGCAGGAGCTAAAGTATAAAGGCATAATGATTGAGTATAAACAACAGTAAGCACCTTAGTGTGCCTGGAGGGTCACGTCAGCAAAGAAAAGCAGTGAAAGAGGAGGCTAAAAACTGAGGAGGTGGCCCAGCCATGGAGGGCTCAGGTGCCATGCCATGGAGTGGCATTCTATCCTGTTGGTCAACAATTCTTAGCTAGTTTGCCATAGCACTTTTGCGGGCCACCATGTAGTAGGTAAAAATATCCCACTGGAATAATACTATTTTTGACAAGCTATTCAACACATGAGACTAGGAACCTTTTAGAAAGCAAGATGGTATCCTATGCCAGCCCATCCTCTCTACCCCATCCCACCCCAGCTACACATACATACATAAAATCATCACCTTGCCTAAGGTCCTGAAGCCAACTAATACAAGAAAACTGAGTCCCAGAACTGCTCTTGTCTTCATACTAAAGACATGAGTTAAAGTAAAAAAGGAAGGGGAACAGTCTAACAAAAGCATCTGATCCCACCTTATCAAGGAAACAGGACTTAAGTGCTACTCGAGTGAGAGTACCACTGCATTTTATATATTTTAATATAGTACTGTATGTTCCCTACTGGAGCCTTTATCCTGTTACCCTGTAATTCCTCCTTTATTATTCTTCATCGCCTCTGGTTGGATCTGTGAAGGCAGAAATTGTTCCTGTCTTTTTACTTAGACATCTCCAAACTTCCATAGAGCCTAGTGCATAATAGATATTTAACAAATATTACTGAATTGAAACAATTCAGCTATCACAGCTTAAAGGGAAGATAAGGCTGAAGTGAGTAGAGATGGGGAGAGAGTCAAGATTAAGGAAGGAATAAATTAGCATGGAGAAAACTCATTAAATAAAAACCCAGAAATATTTTTATATCTTCCCACTGAAATCATGGTTGTCACAATCTGGTGACCTCAGTTTATGAACTAATTTAAAAATTTTTTAAGACACAGATTAATACTCAAACTACATAAAGGAATCTGAACAAATTAAGACAGTGTTGCTAAAGATGATACTGGTTTGGGTCTGTGTCATTTCAAGCTCCACAGGAAATAAAAAGAAGTATAAGCTGGTTGTCATTGAAATTAGGAAATGACTCATGTTCTTAAAGAATTTTGATTGGAATTTGGACTTGACTTACAATTCAAAACATTTTTAGTTGATGTGAAAGCCAATATAAAATCTTCTATCAAATAAGTGTGTAAAACATTTTTAATAAGATTTCATAAAAAGAATTGCCATGATGGTAATGGAATCTATTTACCATATTTGCTCCAAATTTGCCACCCATTCCACCTTTTCCTAACCCTCAAACACACACATACAGACACACACACCCCCTTTATGAGTACATGAGATTATCTGTAATTTCTTGCCTTACTTCTCTTAGGGCACTAGAGGTCGTTTTTAAAAGTTGGTGTTTTGAAATAGAGAGTGCTATGAGGTCAACAAGTGTGTGAGTTCCCATTCCAATTATCAGGCATTTAATCCTCCCATCAAACCTATGGATAGATACTATTATAATCTTCATTTTCCCATAAAGACATTCAACATAGAGAGATGAAATAACTTGCTAAGTAAATGGAAAAGTCTTATCTCAAACTCCAAAGCGCTCTTTTACTCCCTGAGCTTTAGACAATGCTTATAAGTTTGTTTGATCTGGTTACAGACAACATGCAAAACAAAGGGCCTATTGTCTCTTTTCAATGACCATTCAATTTGTGATTTTATGACTTCTAGAATGTTTCTATTTTATGACTTCTAGAATGTTCCTTGAGTTCCACTTCTGTCACTTTGCCCCATTTTCTTGAGTCACAATTCTAAAAGTTAATTTTACCTACTCATAACTTTCTGGTGAAAAAAAGTTCAGTTCTTGCTCTATCATCTCTTTTGCCTTCTTTCCAACCTCCATTAGAAAAATATATCCCCAAAGGAAAGATTTGTAATGTCTGTACACTAGAACAGTTGTCCCTGAGAACAGCTGGGATCAGATAAGATAAAAGTTAGAGATTTGAGTTGGACATTGAGTCACTGCATGTGTCCTTCAAACATTGAGTCACTGCATGTGTCCTTCACAAGAAAGTCTACATTCGAACTTATGCTAGCTCCTATTTTGCATTAAGCAACATTTTGAAAAATTATAGAAAATTGTTTTATATTGGTAGCCGAATGGAAGAAGAGTGGTGTGTAGACCTCGATTGCCCTCTTATTTGTGTTGAGTCATTGGATCTGCTGCAGAGTGTCACCAGTTTGCATGCTGTTCTCCAATCCCTGGCTGATGATTTTTCATCTCAGTTTATCTTTAAACTGGGGGAAAAAATTAAAGCCATGAATAATGAGGAAACTGTTATTATGAGATGCATACCCTCAAAAATATGCAATGAGAAGTGTCCAGAAAAGCAATCACTTCTCAATGTTTCTTTTGATTGTGAAAGATTTCAGTGGATTTGAAAGATATGGGCAGGACAGTCAACTTGTGTTCTGACCACAGTTGTCATAAAAATTAGGAAGAATAACACTCTAATCCTCCCCTAAGCTGAAAACCCACTTTCCGGAGAAAGTGACACACTTTGCCAAACATCAAATTTGAGCTAGAAGAATTTTAAGAGGGTGGGAATGGATTTGGAGACATCATACCTGAGTAACTCAAGCTAACTTGAAACAAAGAATCTATCCTGTTTTAAAGAACTTACAAAATGTTTTCAAATTCCTACAGACTCTCTAACCCATATAAAAAACTCTCATCAATAGTAAATGGTGCCTTCTATCCAACTAAAAATTATATATGGTAATTTTCATAGATTCTTTATATTTTTAAAATTCCAAAGGATTTTTGAGGTAAATGGAGAAATAGAATAATAAGTCTCCATTCTCTTAGTCAAAACTATTTCTAAAATTGAAGATTTTTAATTAAATTTTTCCTTGATTTTCCCTCATTCAAGCTGAAAACTTCTAGCCTTTCAGTTTCTCGCTCTTAGATCTTTTGCTCTGTGTATTAGAACAAACAGATCTGGAAGCAAAATTTAGATTTAAATGCCTTAGATTGAAGTAGTTTTACTAAAATGTTCTCCACTTCAAAAACCACTTTTGGCTTTTATTTACATTTGAACACCCTTGTAAATTAGGTCTTTTTTTCTCTAAAATGGCTTAAAACTTTTGCTTCATAAAATGTAGATCACTTGATTAGATGATATTCAATCTAATATATTAAAAAAGAGCTTCCAATAAAAGCAACTTCAAAACAGCTTCTGAGACTATAACTATAAAAAAGTCCATTTGCCTATTTAGTCTGCCATTGCTGAATGAGAAAAAGATATAAATGTCATTGAAAGACAGATTATTTATTATATTTCCCCATCTGCTTACTACATTGGTTATTTGAGTCTCTTCTAGGTGTAAAATGCTTTATTTTAATAAATTCAAATGATGTCTACTGTCTTATACAAACACAGATGTCATTTTTGCAGCTAGAACTTGTTTAAGTACACAAAATTAAAAATAAAAATATAAATATGAATTTTGAAATGACAGAGAAAAATTGTAGTAAGAATGAAAAGCCCATGCTCAACTTTTATACATTCATCTTTCACTTAACAATACAATATTTTAATGTGTCACTAACCTCCACCTACATAAAACACTTTAATTTTTTTTGATGTCTTGGCATCAAGAATAATATTATTTATACTTCACTAGACCCTTATAATACAATGACTTTACAGAAAACTGAATTCATAACCTTGGAGAAACTTTTTTTTTTATTAATGTTTATAAAAATGGGGACAATCTAGGGTATGGCTATGTGGGCCAATTGGTCATCAATCTATTCTCAGTCTTATGTCTCACAATGATTAACACAATGATCCCACCAGAAAATGAGATTGGCTGGACCAATCAACATAGCCTAAAAGGTACTTCGAGGACACAGGTCTCAGCTTTTGTTTTCGAAGCAATATATAGTAATAATACTTTGATACGACTGCAGGGAAACTTTAATATCACACACTGGCCTGGCTTGGGAATCTAGCTGCAAGCAGTTCTCTATTTCTGTGAGATTTATAATTGCCACATTTCAGCTTATTTTCAAGAGCCATGTCCAGCAGCCAGAAATGAGAAGCTTATTGTGAGACTGCACCTCTTTTCTCATAGGCATTTTTATACACTTTAGGACCACAATGTTACCACTTTATCCTCCTAGAAGGTAAAGTTGACAATCATCATCATCATCATTTATTGAGTACTTACCATATGCCAGGCATTGGACTAAGAACTTTTCATTATATAATCTATATGACAACCCTATGAGATAGCTATTATTATCTCCATTTGACAAATGAGGAGAAACAGAAGCTAGAAAGTCTCAGCCTCACCTGAGATCACACTCTTATTAAACGAGAGAGCTAGGACTCCAGTACAGACTTGGCTGAGTCCAGCATGCATGCTCCTAACTGCGGGGCCACATTGCTTTTCACTGTTAAAGAAATACAGACTCATTGGGTTTAACGATCAAGGACATTTTTGTTTGTTTGTTTCATTGGAGACTCCTCTGTCACTTCTTGATACAACTGACAAAAGCATTAGATAAAAAGAAAACGTCTATGGTTGCTGAACTCTTTGGAGTTATATGTTTTGAAATTAAAGGAAAGATAAATCCTAGTTGTCTCCTGGGTTTACTAAAGAACTTGATAGAGAGTCATCAACCTTTGTGTCAGGATATTTATCATCTTGGCAACTCTAGAGGAGAAGACGATTTTGCCTTGGACAAATAAAATTTTCCTCCAAGGCATATATTAGGTAAACACTAAATGTCCTCAGTATCATTGAGATCTATTTCAGCCCAGCTGGGCTTACGTAAGGAAGCACAAAGTCCAGACATTATCTTCAATACTGGTTGATGCCCTGAACAAATTGAGAACCCACTCTCATCCCACCTCCTCAGTTTTCGGGCATTCAACTTCCTCATTCTACACTCAGATATTCACAGCTCTCCTTGAATACAACCTCCTAAACACAAAGTGCCTTTCATTATCTTCACAGACCTTTTTGCCGTGGAAACATAATTTATATTATATCTTCCTAGAGCACTGCTTCATGTTAATAGTTATGGAATCCCAAATTTCAGGGCTGAGGTTGTAAATATCATCACTCTAATATCTTCTTGATGCAGACAAGAGACCCAAGGCTTACACACTTGCCCCAGATCACCCAACTGATGCATGGCAAGGGTGGAAGATGCCACATCCTGCCTACTGACTTCTTACCCAGGGCTCTTTGTACTACATCATGCTTTCTCCTCCTACACTATGCTAGTCAGCCAGTTAATGTAAAAATTTAATCTACACCATAGAGCCTCAAGAACAACATTCTGCCTTTCCAGTTACCTTATGCATTTCAGCTGAAGATGCTGTTGGAGACAGGAGGAATGTGTAACTTCAGTGATTTAAGGAGGTGCAGGTCTAAGCAGTCCCATTACATGGAGAGCCTTCTGGGCAAGCAACACTTGCATGGACTGTCGAGACACACTCATCACAGCTGCCTTTGGTTAGGCCCAAGATCTCAGAAAGCCACTGCTAATCATAGAATGAATTGTGAGACAGAAAGCAGGGCCCATGAGAAGAAAGCTTACAGAATTTAGAATCACTCAGCCTGAAAAAGAAGAAAAGACAATGAAAGCTACTTTGAGAATTCCCTTCTGGTCAAGAGAATTTATAATACAGAAAAAGTCACTTGTCTTCCACACTAAGGGTACAGAAAGAGAAATTGGGCTTAAATTACAGCAAGATAAATAGATAGCCCCACTGAGAGTCAGTGTGGTCAATTAGAAGGCCTTTGGAGGCTTTCTATAGCCCTGCTATAAGGGATGAACTTGGCCTGCATTATGTGGAAAGCCTTAGAGGCATGGAAGGAAAGGTACATTTCTGTGATGGTCAAGTCAGGCTCTCTGCTGAAGGCAGAGACGTGCACAGCAGATGGTTCTTCACAATCACATTACCCTAGAGTTGATTTTATTTGCTTTAAAGGTGCTGAGAAATTTTGAGGAATCACCTACCACACACAAGCTTCTATTGTGTGGGCAATGAACGCTCTATTGTCATTGACAAAGGGATCAAATTTCATCCTGCCTCAAAAAGAGTGTCCAATTTTGGACCATAATATGGTTAAAATGGCTCTCTGCAAATAGGTTTCTGAATCAGTTTCTTTACAGCACAATAAGGTAAGATCTGCAATTCTCCTCTTTGAATTACTCCAACTGTGCTATGAGAAGCACAAAGTCAATCTTCATCGCTACCAAAATCTGAAGGTTAAGTTTCCAGGCAAGAAAGGAGGCGGTTTTGAAGCCACGGTCAATCAGTGATGTCAACCTGCCAGAAGTAACTCATCATGGTAGAGGTACTGGATGTTTTAGTTGAAGTCTTGTTTTTTGTTTTTTTCCTTGCCCCTGAGAATCTGACATTCAGTCACTTTATTTTTTATTTTAAATTCACTGGAAGAAAGATGCACTGAAAGAGAATTTATAATCTCAGACAATGAAATGTCTTTTTCATTACCATCATTGTTGATTTCTTATATTACAGTCCTGCTAGCATTTTCTCATGTCATTTTGAAAATTTAACAATTATTCTGAGGCTAACAGTTCTTAGCTGGTACATTGCCACTTTCTGTGTCCTTACATGGTAGAGAGAGAGCTCTCTAGAGTCTCTTTATATAAAGACACTAATCCCATCTTGAACCCTCATCCTTGTGACCTCATCCAATCCTAATTACCTCCCAAAGGCTCTATCTCCAAATACGATCACATTGAGGGTTAAGACTTGAACATGTCAATTTTGGGGGTACAAAGCATTCAACTAATAACAGACAGTAAAACTTGAGTTTATTTAAACTATGCATCATACTCAATAAAATCTATGCCTAGGAAAATATTCCTCTTGTACTTTTAGGAATCCTTTAGAAATCCACCTGCTTCATCCCTGGGGCTAAACCTGCCCTGGCTCCTCTCAGCTTCACCTGCATCAGTCTGAGTGGCTCCAGTTCTCTGGCCCTCCAGTTTCCCCATCAATCTGCTAGTCCACACCCAGGAGGTCAGAAAAGGGGGAATGAGTAGGGTGAAAAGAGTGACTGCACCACATTTTGTGTCATTCCAGGATATATGCCTCCTACTTGATCTCCCTGTACATCTGTCTTGTATGTCTCTCATCTGCTGCCCATGGCTTAGTAAGGAGATGAACCCACACTGTCCCAATGCCTTAGCCACTAGGGAGAGAAGGAATCTGACCATGCCTCATGTGAGTAAAGTACCTTATGACTTACGATGCTTCCATATACACTGATTTGTGTGATCCTCACTTTTATATGGTGTTATTACCTCCATTTCGCAGATGAGGGAACTAAAAGCAAAAAAGTTGAATCTCTTGTCTGAGGCCATGAAACATAAGCCACAGACCCGGGACCAACTCTATGGACGATAGGTGCAGGCCCTCCCGTGACATCACATTTAGCCACCACAGAACATCAAGTGTTCAGCAAGTTCAGACAATGTGGGTTGAAAATGTGTTCTACACAATTTTTGCAATTATGATACAACAAACTTCCTGTTGCCCCATGATTCTGAAATGGTTTTTCAACATAAAAATCAGTAAATTTTAATAACTGAATGATATAAAGGAATGCATATGTATACATATATTTTTTAAAGGGTAAAGAACACAGTTTACCCTCATTGAACTCCCACCACATGTTTCTCTCAATGATACCCTTTCTATCCAGTTGCTTCTCAGAAAAGACCATTCAATTTTGGGGCTCCTACCAGTTTCCCAGCATAAATCTGTATCCTATGTGAGAATTATGGAGTATCCACCAACCTGGGCAAACCTTGGTCCCAAACCTGATCATGCCACTTAGTTATAGTATTGACCTTGAACTAGTTAATTTTCTTTCTCTCCTTTCTTTTCTTTTCTTTTCTTTTTTTTTTTTTTTTAGAAACAGGGTCTGCTTCAGACCGGAGTGCAGTGCCATGATCATAGCTCACTGTAGCCTTGAACTTCGAGGCTTGAAATGATCCTCCTGCCTCAGCCTCCTAGTAGCTGGGACTACAGTTGCATACCACCATGCCTGGCTAATTTTTTTTAATTTTATTTTTTGTAGAGTCAGGGGGTCTCACTATGTTGCCTAGGCTGGTCTTGAACTCCTGGCCTCAAGCGATACTCCCACCTCAGCCTCCCAAAGTGCTAGGGTTACAAGTGTGAGGCACTGTACGTGGCTAATATTCTTTTCTAAGCCTCAGCTTCCCCATCTCTTAAACTGGAATAAAAGTAACAGCTAGTCTTACCACAAATATTAAATAAGATAACATATGTAAAGAACTCAGCCCAATATCTGACATGGAATAAATATTACCTGTTGCCATTATTATAGTTACCATTTATTGTTCAAAGGTAAATGAGTTTGTACCTCAGAAGACTCACAGCAAAATGGAAAAACTGAACCAGGTTTAAATAATGCCACTACAGGCAGAATCTGGGAAAGGAATGGAGCAAAGAGAGACATAGATTTTCCTCTTGTGACTCTCTTCCTACTAATTCCCAAATGTCATAACCCTCTTGCCCTAAGACAGCAAAATCCTGACCGATTTAAACCCCAATAATTTTTTCCCTGGGAAGTAAGAATCTCAATGCATGAAAGTACATCTGTAGAAATGGTAAGCATATGGGGTAAAAACCTAAAGCAAAAAAAAAAAAAAAAAGAGTATAACAGCTTAGGACTCCAGCTTGATGTAGTGTTGCAATTCACAGCCTTGTCAGTCTGTTTTATAACACCATTGCTCAAATTTGTGACAAAGTCCCAGCCCCAGAATCCTAGAATGAAAAAATTTGGCATGGGGTAGACTCGTTTACATTTTCTTCTTCTGAACATTTTCAGAAGTTACTTTAGTTGGTGTTTCTGGTGTAGGCACCCCTAATTACAAGCAGGGAGATAAAAATATCAAGGCTAAGTGGGGCAGAAAGGCAGTAGTATCCAAGAGGATGCTCCCCAAACCCTTCCCAGGTACCAGCCTCCCTAAGAGGTTCACTACCAGACACCTACAGCAGGCACAGCCGCCTGACCAGGCACTGTGGTATTTTTCTTTATCAAATACTTCACATCGGCCAGGAAATTCACAACTATTAATCCATTAACTCTTATACAATGCTATGGGGTGTATACTTATATCACTCTCAGTTTACAGATGTGAAAACTGAGACACAAAGAGATTAATTTTCCCAAGGGCACTGAGGCAGTAAACGGTGGGGATTAGCCTATAAACTCAGACAGAGTCTGGAATCCACACGTTAACTGCTATGCTAGTGTGTATTTGTGGGGAGTGGGAGAGGCTGCTTTTTCACTTTGTGACTGCATGCCATTTATGAAACTGAGGTTGGAAGCACAGACAGTGACTGTGAATGTGTGATTTGGGCCTCTTCAGGGCTACCTAGCCTGTGGAATTTGAAAGAGTTAATGTTCCATCTTAGGGTTATATTTGATTCTTGCACACTGGTTTATAAGGATTAGACCTCCCCTACCTGGATATGGATAGATTTACATACTTAAGCTTTGCCAAGATATGAATTCTACTGAAAGGAGGTAAGTCCTAATTTTTACTAGGTTTGTGATTTATGATCTTAAATTATAGTCTTGAGGGTGTGAGAGGGAGCAGCGAGCATCAGATACAGAGCATATGGCTTCTTTTTAAAACAATTTAAATTGGACGTTTATGTAATTTTTCATTTCTCAAATCCCTTTTTCACACTCAAATTGCAGAGCCAAATTCCACTTTAAACCAGATTATGAGTGGACAGATATTACATTTTTGTCTTTTATTTTTTTTAGCATTTGTTAGAAGGGAAAGTGGTATATTCATTCAATGCCTTCTTTCTTTTGCCCCCATGAAATATCCTAATTCAATCAGCAATTAAGAGGCATTGAGGCTCTATTGCATATTGGAAAATACGTCCATTGAGTGGCCAGGGACTATCACTTGGTAGGTGTTCAATAAAATGTTGATAAATGAGTGAGTGGTTCCAGAGAGGAAAAGATGAATATAATCTTCTCTGCCTTCCAGTGGTTCATGGTCTAATAAGAATCTGTCATGCAAACCAACTAAAATAAATGTGATGGATTTGGGGAACTATGTAGATACATAAGCACTATGAATAACTGCTTGTAGCGGTAATATTAAAAACAGAAGCCCTGCAGACAGAGGCAACTTCAATTTTTATTTTTCCTTTTAAAATTGTATTAGAGATCTTTAAATTATAAAGTATTACATGATTTTATTAAAAATGCATATTATATTAATAAAAATATATAATAATAACCTTCCCATTCTCTACCTTTAGTCTCAGCATCCTGAAGTAATAAAATTAACTATTTTGTTTTTTCCTAATAATAAAAGGGGTATACATAACACATATCACTTGGGAATTCCACAAAATGTCATGTGTATATCTATAATATGGATGCAGCAGTTTGAAAAAAACTACATCCTGTTACACATATCGAATGTACTGTAATGTATTCAATGACCTATTACAGATGTGCATTCAGATGATAGCCTTGTTTTTATTTTTGTTTTCATCTTTAAAACATTCCCACATATCAATCCTAAGATGAAAGTGCTTTTTGTTTGTTTTAATCAGCTTTACTTAGGAATAATTTATATCCAATGAAATTCACCCATTTTAAGTACACCATTTGATATGTTTTAACAATAATGTATGCAAAATATTCACAGTTGTGTGAACACCACCACAATCAAAATACAGATCACATCCACCACCCTCAAAAATGTCCTTGTGTCCCAACCCTCAGCAACCACTGACCTGCTTTTATAACTATAGTTTGTGCCATTTCTAAAATTTCAAATAAATACAAGCATATAGTTCATAGTTTTTGTGTATGGCTTCTTAAACTTAACTTTTAGAAATCCCAAACTAGATGTTTTCTAAAAATGTTCTCTCAATCTGTGGCTTGTCTTCTTATTCTCTTAACAATGTCTTTTGAAGAGCAGACGTTTATAATTTTGAAGAAATACAAGTTATCATTTTTTCTTTTATGATTTATGCTTTGTGTACCCTAATTTGTTCTATTGCAAGGTTGTCTTTGCTATTCTCAATCCTTTGCATGTCCATGTAATTTTGAAATCAGCTCCTCCAATTTTATAGAAAAGCCCATTGGGATTTGATTGGGGTCACATTAAATCTGTAGATAATTGAAGAGAACTGATTTCCTAATGTACTGAGTCTTTTGATCCATATTTATTTAGATCTTTTCATTCTTTTAGGAATGATTTGCAGTTTTCAGTGTACAGATCAGGCACATATTTTGTCAAGTTTATCTGAGAATGGTATGCTGTTTATCCCATTATAAGTATGTCTGAATTTCAATTTCTAATTATTTGTTAAATAGTGTTACTTTTTCCTTTCCAATCTGTATGTATTTTTTTCTTACGTTATTATATTGACTAAGATGTCTAGTACAATGTTAAACAAAATTAGTGAGTGTGGGTATCCTTCCCTTGTACCTGATCTTAGAGGGAAACATTCAGTCTTTCACTAATAACTATGATGATATTGGCAGTTATTTCATAGATACCTTTTATTAGATTGAGAAAGTTTCTTATAATTTCTGATTTGCTGCTGTTTTTAAAAAATCATGAAGGAGTGTTGAATTTTGTCAAAAGCTTTACTTCTATTGAGATGAATACATTGTTTTATTTTATTTTTAATCTCTTAATTTGGTAAATTTTACTGATTGGTTTCCAAATGTTAAACCGACATAGGATTTTTAGAATAAACGTCAGTTGATCATGACACATTATTTTATATATTTTATATATCGTTGGATTTGACTGTATTGGTCAGTAGAGTACTTCTCTTATAACCACTTAGTCTAATTTTGATATCAGGGTTATACTGGCTTCATAAAGTAAATTGGGAAGTTCCCTCACTTCTATTTTTTGGAATAGTATGCAAAATTAGTATTATTTCTTCCCTAATACTTGATAGAATTCACCAGTGAAGCCATCTTGACCTGGAGTTTTCTTCATGGGAAGATTTTAAATATAAATATAATTTATTTAATAGATATAGGGCTATTCAGATTATCTATTTATCACTTTAGTGAACTTGGTTGTTTTTCCTTTTTAAGGAATTTGTCCTTTTTATATAAGTTGTCAAATTTATTGGCATGAAGTTCTTCATAACTTTCTTTTATTGTTCTTTAATGGTTATAGAATCTGTAGTGACATCTCTTGCTTTAATTCTTGATGTATTGGTAATTGGTGTCTTTTCTAGTTTTTTTCCTGGATTAGTTCAGCTAAAGCTTTATCAATTGTATTGATTTTTTCAAGGAACCAGCTTTTGGTTTCACTTATTTTCTCTGTTGTTTGTTTAATTTCTATTTCATTATTTTCTCTCTTATCTTTATTATTTCCTTTATTCTACTTACTTTGGATTGTTTCTTTTTTTCTAGTTTCTTATAGTGGAAGCTTAGATAATTTTTGAGACTTCTTTAATTTTCTCAAATGTGGGTTTTCCATATTATAAATGTCACACAAACTTTCTTAACTACATCCATTAATTCTGATTTTTGTCATTGCCATTCAGTTGAAAATATTTTTTAATCTCTTTCATGATTTCACTTTTGAGCAGTTATTTAGAAGTATGTTGTTTACTTTTTAAATATTGAATTATAGTCTTAATTTTTATTTTGTTGATTTCTAATTTATTTTTGTCATAGAATATATTCTATTATTTCAATCCTTTTATATTTATTAAAGAGCTGTTTTGTGGTGCAGAATGTGATCTTCTGCTGGTATTTTCATTTTATAGAATTGATTCCAAAAGTGAGCTCTCTATGTCCAAAAGTATGTAATTTTTATCTTTATAGATATTGCCTAATTACTTTTCATAAAAATATAACAATTTATACTGTCATATTCTCATATTTTTATTATAAGATGCCATCAAACAATTCTATTTTCCCCATACGTTTAATGAAAAGTAGCACTTTATTTATTTATTTATTTATTTATTTAGAGACAGAGTCTCACTCTGTTGCCCAGGCTAGAGTCCGTGGCATCAGCCTAGCTCATAGCAACCTTGAACTCCTGGGCTCAAACAATCCTTCTGCCTCAGCCTGGCGAGTCGCTGGGACTACAGGCATGTGCCACCATGCCCGGCTAATTTTTTGTATATATTTTTTATTGGCCAATTAATTTCTTTCTATTTTTAGTAGAGATGGGGTCTCGCTCTTGCTCAGGCTGGTTTCGAACTCCTGACCTTGAGCGATCCTCCTGCCTTGGCATCCTACAGTGCTAGGATTACAAGTGTGAGCCACCATGCCTGGCCACATTTTATTTTTTAATTTTGCATCTCCCACTTAACAAGTGAGGTTGAGGGATTCTTCATAAGTCCATTTACATTTCTTCTTTTATGACTTGCTTGTTAATATTCTTTGCCCAATGCTTTAAACATAAATTTTCAAGAATTTTCTTCTTTTGAATCTTTTGAATCTACTATTTTTGGTGGAAATGATATATTTTTTACCCATAATTTTTCTTATAGATGGTAAGTAAAAAATAATATTATCTATTATTTATAAAGTGTCGATGATGGGTTAAGTACTTTATATATATTTTTCTCTAATCCTTAAAACAACCCCAAAATGAAAATATGTATTTATTCATATATACGTATTTGACTATATACTGTATATATTATATTTGATTTGATTATATTTTATTATATATATATTTATATATCTTTTGAACACATATTTAATTACGTATATATATACAGGCAGCCCCTGTGTTATGGATAACCCGACATGGCATTTTGTGCTTACAAATGGGGTCCCAATATAGGGTAGTGGATTCACTCGTGGTTTTTCTTGGCATTGAATCCTGGTTCTGACACCAACTGTGTGACGTTAGACACAGTTTACAACCTCTCTGTAAATGATAATGGTAATAATTCTTCCTCATTAAGAAATACGTTTATATTTGTGAAGCTCATATTAAGCACTATGTAAATATTTGTTAAAATACTTCCCAAATCTATAATAATTGAAATGTGCTGTGCTCTTACAATGGGAAGAAATGGACTTTCTTCCATAAAGTGAGAAGTATTACCCCTAATTTAATAAGTTTATGTCAGACCCAGTCCTAAGCACTTTATATGGGTCAACTAACCCTCATAACAATCATAACTAATATCATCAAAGGTGAAATCATCAGAGGGTGGCTGTCACCCAGGCTGTGTCTGCAACCTCACAGAGGCAGGGGTGTGGAAGTGTGCACTTGCCCTGTTTTGGGGCCTCTACAAATCCCATTTGCCCAGAGCCTGAGCTGCTCAGGTTGAACTGGGACAAAAGTGAACTAGTTTCATTTTCTTGTTCTTTTCTCTTCTAGCAACTCCTTATAGACCCAGAATGCATTCTCCTTTGCTCATCCTCTCATCAAACATAACTCTCATTTCAGGTTCTCATGTAGGGCAAAGCAATGAGTTGATGATCAAAAGACTTGGCTCAAGTCCTGGCTCTATCTGAAATGCTATGTACTGTTAAATAAGTTACATGATTAGAGTCTCAAATTCATATGTAAAATTCAGTCCATTGAGAGTTTCTGAGAATCTTTTTCAGAGACAGAGACAGAGAGAGAGAGACAGAGAGAGAAAGAGAGACAGAGAGACAGAGACAGAGACAGAGAGAGACAGAGAGAGAGAGAAACAGAGACAGAGACAGAGAGACAGAGAGATTGTCATTCATTAAGACATGGGATGCAGGTTGTCTGTGAAAATTCAAAGGAGGACCATGGCTAAAATGCCAACATCCACTCCACACTATTTTGCTGGACTTGGAATGAAAGATCACTCTGAACTATGCACCTCTCCCACACATCCCATCCGCCCCACAGTGTTATTATAGAACCATATAGGGAAATGTACTTCTCAGGGTCACAAGAGGTTCTAAAATTCAAGGTTAGAGTGTTTGACTTGTTTGATTTCCTATAGTTGGATGGTGCAATGATTTTCATTAGGCATAGCCTCCAGTGATTTAAAACTCAATAAAAGCCTACAGTTGAAATTTTCTGTATCTTCTGCATTTTTGCTCCTACTAAAAAGTAAAAGGAGAAAAAGAGAAGCCATCTACAAGGTGATGTTTGTTTGCTTTCACTTATTATCCACAATAATCTCAATTTGAAAGTCTTCAGCCAGAGGGTCTATCAAATGCTATAGCAAAACACTCACAACATTTCTTTTCTGCTTTTTCAGAAATTGCCCATTTTGATACTACTTAGAGCAATATTAGTGTTTTCAGAAATATGCTACTAGGTGGCATGCATCCAATTTGTTCTACCACTTTAAAAATTATTCTAACTCATAGTTTAGGACTGGTTAAATTTATGGCATGAATTTTTTTAAAGGAATAAATAAAAAGGCTCAGCATAAACACCCTTCAAATTTATTTTCACCCTAAGCATTTTAAACTTGACAAAGAAAAGTAATGCATTTTTTATTTTGACCTTTTACAGACCTATTTGCCTTGCAGGTTGCATTAGTAATTCTTCCACATCCACTAAAATTGCTAGTAGTTATGTGTGTGAAGAAAGCATTTCTCATCCATTTTTTCCCCTGATCCTTTATGAAGGAGACATTCTAATTTTCTGGTTCAAAACATTAGCATCAATTGGTGTTACTGTTTTCAGTGTCAACATATAAATATCCACTCAGTATTACAAGAAAAACTATTGCCTTTTGTTGAACAATTCACCAGACATTCTGCTGGATGAGTTGTCTCTATTACTTATAAATTCACAATGACCCTGCAATGCGGATATTATTATCCCCACTTTACAGATAATAAAATTGAGGATTCGAGTATCTAAGATGCTTGATTGAGATCACACAGTTAGTTAGCAAGTCACAAGAGCCTGAATTAAAAAAACAGGCTGATATTCTTTCCAAGCCAAGCTATTTTATAATCAAAGAAAATAGAGAGTCATGCAGAAGATATGATAGATACAGAAGTTTCCAATGCAAAGTTGATACTGCTTACAAGTTCCTATAGTTAGAGGGAACTGGCAAAATAGAGTAAAAATAATTTGGGCTTTGGAATCTAGTACACCTGGATTCAAAACCAGCTCCACCACTTGGCAAGTACATGGCTTTATAGGAGTTACATAATACCTATAATACCACCTTATAAAGCTGGAAAAATTAAATTAAATAAATCTTATATGTACGCCAAGCACATTACCTGCACCTGGTCTGGACTTAATAAGTGGCATATGTCTTTAGTCTATTTTTTCTTTAAAAAGAACACGCATTTTAAACTGCCTAATAAAATAAATATTCAAAAGTAGCTGTCCCATGACTTCCTAATGCCACAGTTTTTGTATTTCTTTTGCTTTGTCATTTATCAGTATGGATATAAACCCCTTTCCTACAGAGGACTTGCAGGATTTGTAAGGTGAGCTTCTGATCCATGTGCAAAAAGGAACAATCCGGGTTTTTTTACTACCAGGAAAATAAAGGCAAATTTCCTTCCTCAAATGTGCAAGATTTCTGTTATGTGAAAGCAGATTGAATGTGGATCTGACAAGATTTTCCATGGGGTCTAATAGGAAGTGAAATAGAACTGAAACTCAATATGATTTATCACAGTAATTTTTATAAATACCAAAATGGAAAACTTTTTAGATGTTGGAATGAAAAGGTGAATTGACTATCTCATTAAAGATCAGTCAGTACTTTTCACAGGTCATTTGAACTGAACAGAAGGGATGTTAAAAGAACTTGAAATACTGATGTCTGTGGCTACTAAACGAAGTCTGACCAACACCCATAAATGTAATGAGGTTCAACAGCAGTTGCTTTGAATTATGGACAGAGTTGCTTTTCTAAAAGATCATGGAAAACTATGTTTACTAGGTCCAGGAAGAAATGATAGTTGATTTAACCAAAGGAATTCTTGAACAAGGAGTCCAAGACAGAAAAAGCTTGGCAGAGCTGACAGGGTACACAGGCTGAAACCAAAATACAGCCTGTGTAGGGAAGGCCATCCTGAATGTCACTGGTCTCACTAAATGGAAAACCTGTCCTAGGCAGAAATTTCTTTTTTTCTTTTTTTCCTCGCTACAGTTTCTGGCCAAATTGCAATGTTCTGTGGGATGGAGGTTTTAATCTTTTCAGTTCCATATCTTTTGTCATAATTACATTTTGTAATGGCATTGTTCTCATGTGTATCCCACTGGAGTAGTTTTTTACTCATGGTTGATTTTAAGAAACTTAATACCACTAGGAAGTGAAATCTACCTGTGTTCTATCTAGGCATTTGTGTCTTTATAGATATTGCTCTGTGAAGCTGCATAAATACAGTGGTCCTTGTGCCAGCAGCTCTGTCAGAATGGTCATGATATATTAAGACATATAACCCTTCCAATGTCTTACAGTGGAGAGAGGACTTCTTGTACAAGCAAAGAATATTTTACTGAGTGTATATGGTGTGAGGGGTTCTGTGCTAAATGTTTAATTTCACCATTCCCTATAAGATAATCATCATCTGTATTTTTCAGTTGAGAAAACCAAGATTCAGAGAGGTTCAACAACCTGTTCAAACCACACAGCCCAAAAATGGTAAATTCTGGGCAAATTTGAGTCTAAGCCCAAACTATAATACTAAAGAAAGATAAAGTTGGAAAGGTAAATTGGAGTGAGAATATATAAGACATTGAAGTCCAGCTAAGGAATTCAGACTTCAGGGTTTATTCTACAGCTGAGAGAAAATCACTCAACACTATGAACAAGAAAATTATGTGCCTTTTATTTTTCCTCATTCTGTTCCTCTCCATCTACACTTCCTCCATGAAACTGACATTTTTATTCATTTATACTCTTCTCTATTATCAGGAAGATTCTATTATTAACTCCATTTTATAAAACAGGAAGCAGCCTCATGAAGGCAAAGAAGTTTGCCCAAATCTGGAGCCAGGCAGAGACAGAATTAGAACTCAGACCTTTCTGACCTCTCTCAAATGTACTACATAGCTCCATGTCTTCATGGACATAGACATGTAGGGTACAGTATGGTAATAAGTATTTGAATATGTAAGGTCATTTAAATTTTCAGCTTAATGTAAATCCCCCACTACCAAAAAAGAAGTTTCAAAATTTTATACATTTCAGGGAAAGACTATCCAAAATGCAAACAAAGCCTATAACCTGAGGAAAACAGTAAAAACTAAGCAATACAAATAATTGCTGCAATAACCAAGCTAAAGGTTATTGAACACCTTCACAGATATCTTGAAAGGAGTGACTCTGTATTGATGCTGACTGGTCATCATTTTTCTCAGCTAATATCATTGTTGCACAGAATATCATAAAGTTTAGGAACAAAGAAAATAATTCTAGAATCCTCTACAGGGAAAAAAAAAGTACATTTCAAGGAGAAGTGGATTTTTTCCCCAGTTGTTTTTGCTTTATCATGGCACATTAACTTGATGAAAATTTC
The DNA here is from genome assembly GCA_008750895.1 of Mirza zaza. Classification (NCBI taxonomy): domain Eukaryota; kingdom Metazoa; phylum Chordata; class Mammalia; order Primates; family Cheirogaleidae; genus Mirza; species Mirza zaza. The sequence goes on from VSMD01086542.1 coordinate 25,165, forward strand.
CCTTGTGGATATGAGGAATTGTTTTGACCCTATGTACTTGTATGTTTATTTTGATGGCTCTAAATTTAGCAAAGCATTATTGTCACCATTGATCCTAGAGAATTATTCACCTGTTAGTGGGTCAATAACTGCATGGGTTTATGATATCATAAGGGGTATTGACTGCCAGGTTTATTTACGGTAATTGATGATTTTTTAATTGTTCCTATTCCTAAAATAACTAAGCACTGATGATCAGTGGATGAAAAAAAGGCTCAAGTCAGAGCAGAAAGGGCTTGAGACTGTGTATACCTGAGGAGAAACAAGGCACGCTAAAGAGCCCTTGGGATTGTTCTAACACTGGCAATAGACTAAGCAGCACCTGGGAGCCAAATGAGCTGTCGTCTCCTTTGGGAAATGTCCCTTGCCTTTCCAGCATGAAGTGGTTCCCTCCTTCCTGTATGACTCCATCCTGACTTACCCTTGACTGCCTTTCACATCAATGACCTTCCTCCCCCTACAACACTGTCCGATACATAGTATGCACTCAAAGATTATGCCAAAGTACCGAATTCATTCAGGAGGCTGTTTCCACTGTCAGACTGTGAGCTCCTTAAGTATAGAACTGTGTGTGTTTATTGACTTTGAATCCCCAGAGTCTGGCTTCCTGCCTGGACCTTTACACATGCTCAGCAGAAATTTGTTGAGATCTACTCTGGGTAATGGTAAACCTTTGGAGCCAGTCAGCCTGTGTTCAAATCTTAGCTTTGTTATGGACTAGCTCTGTCACTTTGGGCAAATTACAAACTTCCCAATGACTGTTTCTTCATCTGCAAAATGGGATAACAGAGAATTTATCTGATAGCAGTGAGAATCAAATGAGTTTCTATGTCAAGTACTTAAAAAAGAGTGAAGTCAAGAATATTAGTGATAGCAATTATCTCTAACGACTGTAACAAAAATCCCTCAATTTCAGTAGCTCAACAAAATAGAAGGTTATTTCTCTAGTAGAAATGGTCTTTGCTAGGTGGCTATTCTCCAGTTAATCATTCAGGGACCTAGCTCTTTCTATCTTGTAAGGCCATGATCCTTAATGCATCGTGTCCATGATTCCATGGATTGGGAAAAGACAGCAGAATTATATCTGGAAGTTTTTCTCAAGGGCCGGGCCTGGTAATGGCATGCATCACTTCCTCTTAGAACCAATCACCCCGATGCAAGGGAACTGACCAACGTTGTGTTCATTATGTGCACTGCATAACATGAACCTATCTGGTGAGTGCATAGCATTCTGTCTGTACTGTAAGGGGTTAAATAGATTTCAGCTCTTATTTATAGAATCAAAACCTCTACAAACATATAAGTAGGTATATTTAGCTGGGTAGTTTAGTTTCAGTTACTTAAGTACAACTGTTGTAATTTTAAATGCCATCATTTCCTACACATCACTCAGTGTGATCCTGGCATCATTCTGCTATACTTGATGCTACCAGCCCATTTAGGACCTTTAAATGAGGAGTCACAGAGGCTTGCAGAGGCACAGCAAGTGATGAAAATAAGCCAGGCTGTGGAGGTGGGTGGGGACTGCAGGACTCTGGGGTGCCATCCCTGCCCCGCAAAAAGAGCAGCCGCTTGCCCAGACACCAGGATGGTCGCCAGCAGGAACAACATCCCAAACTTGCCCAGGTCCTTCCATTTCTCAAGAAAAGCCAGAAATCAGGATTTGTAGGTGATATCTCCCAAATTTAAAATGTTGGCAACTCTTTCCAGTGTTTTTAAAACACTGGGTGGCTAAAAGAAAGCAAAGCCTTTTCAAACAAATGTTAAGGTAACATGGTGGACATAGTACTTAAAATCATCCATTAAGGTAATGTGTTGATGACAGTTACAACAGTGATGAAAAGATGCTTGAGAAAACTGTGCAAAAGCAAGACCATAAGAGGCATAAGGCAAGTAGTCCAAGGATGGAACCTCATTTTAACTGTTGGCGCCTTCACTAGACAGGATGTGGCCTCATTCTGCTGCCTACCCCTTAGTGTGTTCTCCTTAATATAGGATATGGCCCTTTGTCCTATTCTAGGATGGTGGTTAAGTGCATCAGCTCTGGAGCCAGTCTACCTAGGTCTGAAGCCTGATGCTATGACTTCACCAGCTGTTATTCTAGTTCTCTCATTTGTAAACTGAGAAAACAAGTATTATTAATAAATAGTATCCACCTCAAAGATATGCTGAGTAGTTTCAATGTGTAAAATGCTTACAGCATGCTTCTCGTGCAGTAAGACGTTACTTTTCTCATCATTATTACCGCTGGTTTGTGGACTGAATTTGACCTGCGGGCTTCCAGTTTGTAATCTCTGCTTTAAACCATGGTGATGGAAATGCAACTCAAAAAGCACTTAGCATCCAAAATAACTAAGCATTTTGTGGTAACAGACCTCCCTTCCTGGGAGAAGCCTGGTATCTCTTACTTTGCTTTGCCCCACGCTCACTCTTTGTTTCCTCTTCATTCTACTTCTACCTGGCTCTCAACCTCTGTGGTGACATCTCCAATTTTCAACTTCATTCTCACTTTTTGCATTGACTGTTATTTTTCTTGGTTTGAACTCAGTGTTCCCTGGATAAGGCTTACCACTCATCCTGACCTCTCTCTCCTCTGACCACTACCTCCAATCACTGGCCTGGCTAAGCTAAAACTCCCAGAAGAAATGAGGCTTGGTGACACTAAACAATTCATCCAAGGTCACAGTCAATAAGACAAGGAGCTAGGATCTGAACCAGGTCCTGTGACTGCAGCCAGAGGCCCCAAACTTTCAGCCATATGTCAGTAAATCTTTATTTTGCTGAAGTAGAAATTTGAGTCTCAAGTCATTTTGAAGCTATCTTTTAAGAACAAACCACTTAGCTAAAAAGTCAGACTAACCCAGGAGTTACATCTCAATGGGCATTTGCTGTTCTCAGCTCATTGCTGAGCTGTACAGAATTTCCATGAAATAGTAAAAGCTTCGTTTCTTTGTGACAAATGGCCACACGAAGAGAGATCAAATTTTTGTGAAAATTTAAAAATGCAGTTAGCTATAAGCCACAGAACTGCTTAGGAAGTTGGTGAATCTCAACAGAATTGAGAGGATATTCATAAAGATCTGGATTTTCTGTTAACAAAACCAAAGGTTGACATGTACAGCCACAAAATGATGGCCCACCAGATAAATCCAGTGATTTTGGTGTAAGGAAGAGAATATTGTTAATAAGCATTTGAATTCTGCTATATACAACATGGACTCTCCAATATGTGTCAGTTACTAGTTCTCATTATTGGAATTTTGGCTGACTGACCTATTATATGGAATAAATGAGTATAAAGAATTAAGTTTCTATATATAACATTTTGTATTTCTTGCATGGAGGCCCATTAATATTGCTACCTTATCGCTTAAACAACACATAACAGCCATTTGAAATATTATAACAAAATGCCTCTTCTTCATGAATCCATAAAGTAATTCAAAAAGGCATGGCCCTGGAAGAATGTTGTCTGAGGATCAATGAACCACTGTGTTGGTGCAGTTTTAGGCTTACTTCATGGAGCACATCCAGCACATGCCAGACACGGCACTAAGAACTTTTGCACACA
>VSMD01086545.1:0-50467 GCA_008750895.1 Mirza zaza
GCAAGAGCGAGACCCCGTCTCTACTATAAAAATAGAAAGAAATTAATTGGCCAACTAATATATATATATATATATATATATATATAAATTAGCCGGGCATGGTGGTGCATGCCTGTAGTCCCAGCTACTTGGGAGGCTGAGGCAGGAGGATCTCTTGAGCCCAGGAGTTTGAGGTTGCTGTGAGCTAGGCTGACGCCACGGCACTCACTCTAGCCTGGGCAACAAAGTGAGATTCTGTCTCAAAAAAAAAAAAAAAATAAAAAAAAAAATAAAATGAAAGTCCCATAGAGTTTTGAAATTCTTCTGCACAATCCTGTCTTCCTTATTCAAGAAGTTTGTAGTCATTTTCAGAATTCACTCCAGGAGTCAACGCCTTCATTTAGATAACAGCAAACCAATCATGGCAACAGATACACAAAGATAAACAACACCAAGTCCATAACGATGAAGAAGAAGAGATCCAGCCAGTAGAAGTGTTTTGGAAGACCGTTTGCCCCGGACCGAGGCTGCACTTCGTGGTTCTGCTGCTGCCTCTCAGCCTGGAACAAGCCTCGCCGCTCCCGGAGACCATCCCGCCCTCTCCCGCCGCCGCGACCCGCCCCATCTCGCGCCTGCGGCCAGTGCAAACTAGCCTTCTGCTTGATATTTTAAATGGAATTGTTTTCTTAATTTCACTTTTGATCGTTTATTGCAAGGGTATATAGATTTTTGTGTATTGATCTTATATCCTTGCTGAACTAATTTATTCTCATAGTTTTTTAGTGGATTCCTTATGATTTTCTATATATAAGATTGTTTCATATGCAAACAGAGATAGTTTTACTTCTTGTCCAATCTAGGTGCTTTTCATTTCATTTTCTGGCCTAATTCTTTTTGCTGGAACCTCCACAATGTTGAATACAAGTGGCAAGACATTCTATTTTTTCTTGATCTTAGGGGGAAAGCCTTATAATAGCCTTTTCTTTGCTTTCAAAGTATAAAGCCTTAATATAATTTTAAATACTTTAAAAATTATCTCATATTTTTTTCTCTGCTGTGCTACCACTAGTTATGTCATTGTATATTTTAGTCAGATGTGTAGTTTTGCATTTTATTTGTTTTCAAGATAAAAGATTTTTAAATTTGAGTAGATTTGTGAAGTGTGTTGATAATAATCAATTTCTGCATATGGATTTGGTGGGCACTTAAATATTAACTAGAAATATTAATTTTTTGTTACTCTCAAAATAGAGAAGTAAAGCCAAAATATATTTTTGCAATCACTCTGCAGAGCACTGTAGTACTTATTTTGCATAAAACCCTGTAGTCTTCAAAGATAAGTGAACACAGTGATGTAATTTGCTTTCTTTCTATATTTTGATAGGCAAATACAACTGCTTTGTTGCTTGAACCCATCAGTAGTGGGGAAAAAAGTAGTTACAATTATTTGGTTATACTTTAAAGTAAATACATATCAGAGTTTGTACTGACCTTTTAAAGCTAAAGGTCATTATGATAGTTCACTTCTGTGTGGGTTTAGGAGAGTTTATTGCAAAAAATTTTTTTTATCTATAACTCTATTAATAAATTTATAACCAACCAAGTTGGAAACTTAATTAGTATAGGTTGAAGACTTAAAAATGCATGATTTGTTTTTGAGGCTTGACCAAGTCTGTTAATTTGTCTTGGCATATGTATTAATATAATATATTAATTGTATATATATAAAATTGTATTTGGGCTGCATGACAGGCATTGCTTCTCTATGATAGTTTTATAGAATTGTTAGTTATGCCTTAAGGTAGGAAAATGCAAAAAGTCTTTTTTTGCTTATATTTAGAAGCATCTTAGATTTCAAAACTTTTTACCAGAGAATGTCTTGTTGGCATTCTTAATTTTCTCATTTGTAAATTGGGGTTAACAACTTCATAGTTTTGTTATGTGGATTAAATGAGTATTTTAAAAGTGCTTAAATCATTACATGGCACAGAATAAATCCTATATAAGGGTATGTTAAGTAAATAAGTGAAATCCTGAGTCAGGGCAGTGGCAATGGGAATAGATAGGAGAGCATAGCAGTATTTGGGAGATAGTTTAAGTAAGATGATTAGGTAGAGGGTCAGAATGAGGAGGAAAGATGGTAGCATGTTTCTGTTTGGGTGAATGGTGGTGCTTTGCATAGAGATGGGGAATAAAAAGAGAGAGAAGCAAGTCCTAGCAGAAGGTGAATTTAGCTTTGGTCATTATGAGTTGGAGGCACCTTTGGGGCATTTGGATAGAGGTGTATTCAGCTACATGTTAGCTATGTGGATATGGAGCTCAGAGAAGGTCTAGAGTGGAGATGCAAGATTTAGGAGGTATCAGTGTGGATATAAGTGGTACTGAGGATAAGTAGGTGTGAGTGCAGATTTTGATTTTTTTTGATATTTAAATTTTTATTATGACTGGTGCCTTTGATTAAAGTTTGGAATACTGTATTATTTGTTAAATTTTTTTTATTTCAGCATATTATGGGGGTACAAATGTTTAGGTTATGTGTGTTGCCTTCCCCCCTCCCCCACCCTCCCAGTCAGAGCTTTAAGCATGTCCATCCCCTAGATGGTGCGTATTGCACTCATTATGCATGTATATACCCCTCCCCCCTCCCCCCGCCCATCTGCCTGGTGCCTCATAAATGTTATTCCTGTATGTCCACTTAGGTGTTGATCAGTGAAAGCAATTTGCCGATGAGTACATGTGGTGCTTATTTTTCCATTTTTGGGATACTTCATTTAGTAGAATGGGTTCCAGCTCTATCCAGGAAAATATGAGAGGTACTATATCACCATTGCTTCTTATGGCTGAATAGTACTCCATGGTATACATATACCACATTTTATTAATCCACGCGTGTGTTGATGGGCACTTGGGTTGTTTCCACCAGATTTTGATTTTTAACTTGGGACTCATGGTCTTCAGGAGAAAACTCCTAAAATTGCATTAAAGTTTTGTTTGTCTGCTTACTTTTATATATTTCTGTGGGAAATATTCATAGCTTTCATCAGATACACAAAAACATGAAAACTACTGGTATGGACCACCTACTTTGTTTACTTGGCATGTGTTTTGTCATATTTTTAAAAATGGGCAACTTGTTGCAGGTATTGACAACTTCCTTCATTAGCATGTAAGCTCTACAAGGATGGGGCCACAAGGATAGGGCACTCCTGAATAGTGTATGGCACATGGTGTATTTTCCATAAATATTTGATGAGTAACTAAGTACAAATAAACTTTGTATTTCCAGTAAGAAATCAACTAGAAGGTAAAACCTATTGGTATGAAAACTTTTTTTTTTTTTTTTTTTTTGAGACAGAGTCTCACTTTATTGCCCAGGCTAGAGTGAGTGCCATGGCGTCAGCCTAGCTCACAGCAACCTCAAACTCCTGGGCTCAAGCAATCTTGCTGCCTCAGCCTCCCAAGTAGCTGGAACTACAAGCATGTGCCACCATGCCTGGCTAATTTTTTCTATATATATTAGTTGGCCAATTAATTTCTTTCTATTTATAGTAGAGATGGGGTCTCGCTCTTGCTCAGGCTGGTCTCGAACTCCTAAGCTCAAAGGATCCGCCCACCTCGGCCTCCCAGAGAGCTAGGATTACAGGCGTGAGCCACCGCGCCTGACCTGAAAACATCTTTTCTAGCCCTTTTTGCAGGACTTTAAGCTATTAAAACATTTAATGACAATGAATAATGTAACCTAGAGAAATACAGTATTTATTATGTTGTGTGTCTATTTTTGGTTTGAACGTAATTTCTATGTTCATTCAAGTAGCTTAAATTTGATTTTTTTGGATCAGAAGTCAGTTGTAAAAAGTTGACTCCTGGACGAATAAAAACCATAATCAGAGTACATTGGCCCTGGTGAAAATATTACATTCTGACATATACCACGAGACCAGGCATAAACAGTCTCAAATGCTTTAGTTATCCCAGTTATTCAGGTATGATAGGAGAATTTATTTTTTTGAAGCCTAAATTAGATAATTATTTCCATTTCATGTTTAATTTTGCCTGAGTTGGTTTGTATTTTTGGATCAGGTACCTGCAAACTTCACTGATACAGTATTTCATTGAGAAAGTAGTCTAAGGCACAGTGATATTAAATATTATGACTTTAGAACCTTACACATCCTCTTTGCCACGGCAAGAATGGAAACCTGGTCTTTTTACTGTCATGGGAGCAGCCTCTCAGGAAGACTTAATAGATGCTAGGGTGAGTAGGAGAAGCAGTTTCTATGCCCTTTCTGTTCCCTTGCTGTGCTTTATTTCATCTGTTCTGTTCTTTGCTCTGCTTTGTTTTCTAAAGACAGAAACATTAAGAGCAGAAAATAGAGTGGAAAGTGTCACACGAACAGAGATTTAGCCTGTTTTGTTTATCCCAAGTACTAAGAATAGTGCTTGGCCCATAGAAGGCTCTCAGTAAGTATTTCTTGAATGAGTAAATGAATGATTGAATGAAAGAAGTTGGTGCAGGTCCTTCCAATTCTTCCTAGCTAGAACTTATTACCATTCAGAGATTTTTCAGTCCACACTTACATTTTACTCACTGGTGTTTTCCTCAGAGAGGTTCTTGAGGCCTGTGCTAGACTTTTCTGTATCAGTGATATTGATTATACATGTAGAGCTATTTTGGATTTCTAATAAAAGTAATTTGTTTGGCTAAAAACAAATTTTGAAGAAGAGGAAATATCCTCTCAAAGTGAAAGTATTTTTTTTTTTTTTTGAGACAAACTCTTGCTTTGTTGCCCAGGCTAGAGTGAGTGCCGTGGCATCAGTCTAGCTCACAGCAACCTCAAACTCCTGGGTTCAAGCAGTCCTGCTGCCTCAGCCTCCCAAGTAGCTGGGACTGCGCCACCATGCCTGGCTAATTTTTTCTATATATATTAGTTGGCCAATTAATTTCTTTCTATTTCTAGTAGAGACGGTGTCTCGCTCTTGCTCAGGCTGGTTTCAAACTCCTGACCTCAATCAATCTGCGGGCCTCAGCCTCCCAGAGTGCTAGGATTACAGGCATGAGCCACCGCGCCTGGCCTATTTTTTTGTTTTTTATAGCCACAATATTGTAATATGACAAGAGAGTGGCAACATAAGGATCAATTACATAAAGTCAACTTTAATACTATAGCTCAGAAATAATAGTGTTAATTTAATATTTTCTTAAAATTTCTTAAGACAAAAATCATTAGGTAAAGTCATAGCAAAAAATTAATCCCACTTAAAGATTCTTTTAATCTATAATCTTTAAAAACAAATCTACCATTAATTTTATTTTATATAATCAAGAGCATATTTTTCTGAGTCTAGGCGTAAAGGTCAGGAATAAGGTTTTAGGAATAACCATTCGTGGGTTCAGTGAATATTAAGCGTCTACTTATGTGGGATGCTGACTCTGTACTTGAGATACGGTGGTGACTAAGGTAGACAGCCTGCTGTATGGAACTTACAGAAATGTATCCAAACTTAAATTTCTGTGACTCTCAGATGCATCTTCTAATGATTTTAAAAAGTTTTATTCTATTTTATTTTTTAGAGATGGGGTTTTGCAATTTTGCCCAGCCTGAACTCAAACTTGCCCACGCTGGTGTGCAATGTTGCAATCAGATCATCGCAACATTGAATTCCTGGGCTCAAGTGATCTGCCTTAGCCTCCTGAGTGGCTGGGACTACAGGTGCCTCTGCACCCAGCTTTATTTTATTTATAATTGATACATAATGTACATATTTATAGGGTACAATGTGATGTGTTGATACATGTATACATTGTATAATCATCAAATCAGGGTAATTAGCATATCTGTCTCCTCAAACATTTATTGTTTCTTTGTGGTGAGAACATTCAAAATCCTCCCTTCTTGCTATTTGGAAATATATCCAACATTATTAACTGTAGTCACCCTACTGTGCAATAGCACACCAGAACTTACTCCTCTAGTCTAACTGTAACTTTGTACCTGTTGACCAACCTCTCCATTTTTCCTCCCCACTACTCCCTTCCTCTCAAACCTCTGGTAACCACTTTTCTACTCTGCTTCTATGAGATCAACTTTTTTAGATTCCACATGTGAGTGAGATCATGTGCTATTTGTCTTTCTGTGTTGGCTTATTTCATTTATCATAATGCCCTCCACAGTCATCCGTGTTGTCACAAATGACAGAATTTCATTCTTTTTTATTTTTTGAGACAGAGTCTCGCTTTGTTGCCCAGGCTAGAGTGAGTGCCGTGGCATCAGCCTAGCTCACAGCCACCTCAAACTCCTGGGCTCAAGCAATCCTTCTGCCTCAGCCCCCTGAGTAGCTGGGACTACAGGCATGCGCCACCATGCCCGGCTAATTTTTCTATATATATTAGTTGGCCAATTAATTTCTTTCTATTTCTAGTAGAGACAGGGTCTCGCTCTTGCTCAGGCTGGTTTCAAACTCCTGACCTGGGGCAATCAGCCCACCTTGGCCTCCCAGAGTGCTAGGATTACAGGCGTGAGCCACCTCGCCCGGCCAGAATTTCATTCTTTTTTATGACTGAATAGTATTTCATTGTGTGTATATTCCACATTTTCTTTATCCATTCATCCATTGATGGAAACTTAGACTGATTCCATATCTTGGCTCTTGTGAATAGTACTTCAGTAAACATGGAAGTGCAGATATCTGTGACATACTGATTTCATTTGCTTTGGGTAAATACTCAGTAGTGGGATTTCTGGGTCTCTAGTAATAATTTTGAGACCCAGTTCAGGTGTTTCTTTTGGGAAGCAGTCCCTGAGATCGTCTGTATTAGGTGCTTCTGGTGCTCGGATAGCTTTATGATTAGCTTTGTCTTAGCTAATTGTATAATATTTAATTCTTTATATACTAGTTTGTCTTCCAGATAGCTTCATGAGGGCATTTTCTTCATGAAGGAATGCTCACTTTGTGCCTTAAGTCCCTGGCATACTGTCTGCCTGTAAGCATGTGAGGATCAAATGTATTAGGAATAATGAGAAGCGAAAGGCCACTTTGCTAATTGTGGGGTATAGCTACTTTTGCATGGACCCTTAGAGTTACAGGAAAACTATGAGGGGGCAGTCATGGTCAAGTGGAAAACTATGATGGAGATTTGGAGTTAGAGAACCAGGTTCCATGCTGAAGATTTTTGGTTTGCCACCTCTGATTCTCATAGGGATCTTATGAGACAAGTGGCATAACGAGGAAACTAACGGACAGAGACATGAAGTAACTTATGTCAGTTTTTATTTTTATCAGCTGTGTAGTGTGTGAGCATCTGTTTCCCCACGTCACTGACATATTTGGACACCATCAATCTTTTGAAACTAATTTAATCAAGTTTTAATTTATCTGCTCATTATTTGTGAAGTTGAACATCTTTTATTATGTGTGTTGGTTATTTGTATTTCTTTTATACTTTGCCTATTAGTAGCTTTAATTCATTTTTCTTTTGGATTATCTTTTACTGGTTTTTAGGAGCCCTGTTATATATTACATATGTTGTACATATTTTTAAGCTAGTTGCTTGTGGGTTTTTTTGTTTTTGTTTTTGTTGTTGTTGTTTTTCAGGTGAGATCTTGCTATGTTGCCAGGCTGAACTCAAACTCTTGGGCTCAGGTGATTCTCCTGCCTCGGCCTCCTGAGTAGCTGGGAGTACAGGTTTGCACCATTGCACCCAGCTCTGTTGCTTGTATTTTAAATTTATTTATGGCATCTTTTGTTTTATTTTTATGTACTAAAATCTGCCTTCCTTTTTTTTTTTTAAACTCGATCCCATGACAGATTAAAGATCTGCCTTTCTTGATGGTTGGTTTCTAGCCTTGATTCTAGCAGAAAGGCCTTTCCTTGCAACATTATAAAAACCACTTTACGAATGTCTTCATTTTTCTGCGTATACACTCAGTAAGAATTATTCTTTGCAGATAAGGAAGGTGTTCAGATCTATTATTTGGGCATATGATTAGCTCTTAGACTTGTTCTTCTGCATTTCATGAAATATTTGAAGATCTGGAGTAGATAGGGAATGGTAATTAAGAGAGTCAGGTGAAATCACATTCAAATTGCTAATCTCTGCCTCCTAGATGTTTATACCCAAGATGGCTGCTCACACTAGAGGTAGTCCTAAAAAGTGTGAGCAGGTTGGCTTCCATTCTGATGAAAATTCTTACCCCAAAGTTTAGATTTTTAGTGTAGACTGAGTTAGATCAAGATGCTGTAATTTCTTTTAGCCTTATGCTGCCATCATTGTATGGGGAGTGTGGGGAAGGAGGGTAAAATAATGGGAAACGAAAAGAAAGGAGATGTGAGTGTGGGGAGAATTGCGTAGGAAAGGAAAGTGTAACAGTGTTGAGGAGTGGCAGTGTGGGTTTTTATACAGACATAAATTAGCTCAATATTACCAACAGTTCGTTCTCTGAATTATATTTTGTTTTCTTTTTGTGGTTTGAAGCACTTGTCCTAAAACAGGTTGAAAACCACTACTTGCTTTAACCGGATTATTAGCGTACAGTTTGGTATTTCTGTGGTGCACACACACTCTCTTTCTCTGTGTGTATGTTTAAACAATCACCACTGTTTGATGAAGAATCACTGTGTAATTTCAAAAGTGAAACTCTGATGTGAAACCCTCATTTCCTCTGGAAGCAATAAAGTAGTTGTCAGCCTGAAATTTGATTCTTTGCAAGTTATAAAGAAGACTGTGGTTTTCTTTATTGTTCTTCTCTTCTTTAGCATCTGACACAAATGTCTCAGTTTCACTGCTGAGGTATACATTCTGTAAGCAGTATTTTTTAGACTTAGACTTTGTTTTCCCTTTTTTGGCTCCCGCTGGCCCCCCTAGACTTAGACTTGATTAGGATGGATTTGTAACTTTTCTATATGAGGAAACTTACAAAAGAGGGTATAAAACTAGGGAAGTCTTTAACCTTTTTTCTCCCCCAATTTAACATGCCTGTGTACCTCATTTATTTATTGGCTTAGCCACAAAGCTGTGTGTGTGTGTGTGTGTGTGTATATGTATGTATGTAATAGATTTGTATGTATGTATGTAACGGATTTGTTTGGGATTTTTGACATTTTAAGAGTATGATAATTACTGCCAGGATCTAGGATGTAATTCCTGACTTTTTGTACACTTTATGAAGTACTTTTGTGGATGTTTCTCTCATACAATAAAGAGAGATAGGTTAGAGGGATAAAAAGTATTGAAAACTCATGATTATAATAATCAAGGATAGGAAGAGGGAACAAGGTACAGCTGGTTCTTCCCAGTTTTTTTTTAATTCATATCCTAAATTTTTCTCATTATTTTGTATTCTTTATACGCTTGTCTATTAGCAGAGATAACTATAAATGCAGTGTTTCAGTAATATGAAGGGATATTAGTTCAGAAATGAGGTGAAGGGAAGCTCTTTAATGAACCAAAATTATGATAGATACATAATCCTCATAAAGGGTAGATATTATTAGTCCCACTTTACTGAGGAGAAAACAGACAAAGTAACTTGCCCAGGGTCACACAGGTGGAAAGCACTAGAGCACAGATTCAAACCAAAGCTTTCTAAGGTCTCTTCCCTCTACTCTATACCATAGTTTCTTCAAAACTAAATTTTAGAAGGGTAGGGAAAAATATATATTCAAAAAATTAAAAAGTGATTTTAATTGTAAATTACATTGTAAATGTTTCAGTATGATTAATTTGAATTCTGTAGTTTAACATGGGTAATCATAGAGCATATTGCAGTAAGCATCAGTTTTTTCTTGGGAATTTGTGGAAATCATACAAAGAAAAATAATTTGAAGGTTTTTAGTTATTAAGAATGATCAGGCCAGGCGCAGTGGCTCATGTCTGTAATCCTAGCACTCTGGGAGGCTGAGGTGGGCAGATTGCTCAAGGTCAGGAGTTCGAAACCAGCCTGAGCAAGAGCGAGACCCCCGTCACTATAAAAATAGAAAGAAATTAATTGACCAACTAAAAATATATATAGAAAAAATTAGCCGGGCATGGTGGCGCATGCCTGTAGTCCCAGCTACTCAGGAGGCTGAGGCAGCAGGATTGCTTGAGCCCAGGAGTTTGAGGTTGCTGTGAGCTAGGCTGATGCCACGGCACTCACTCTAGCCTGGGCAACAAAGCAAGACTCTGTCTCAAAAAAAAGAATGATCAGAGTTGTGAGAGTTATTCTTCTCTCAAACTGGAGTATAAGTCCCACAGACAAGGATTGTTTTCTTCAACCTTTTGTCTTCTCTCCAACTGAGCCTGGGATGATGGGATATTTGTATGCCTACTTGATCAATAAATACCTACTACTTGCCTTGTGCTATCATTAACAAAAATTCCACCTGCTTATTTTTGCCCTGTTTTTGGCCAGATTCTGAGAATTAGTATTACTTTTCATTAGACAAATTATTTTTAACTCAGATAATTTTATCAGTTAACTTTTACATGTAAGAAGAATGCTGCTGCACACAAGGAACTGTCTTGATTTGGAGAAATTTCTCAGGATAAGCCAGTGCGTGTGTAAAGTTGTCCATTTTACAATTGAAACTAGAATTTTATGCTGTTAATGTTTACTTATGAATCTCCTTTTTTGCTTTTAGGACATTCGGAAATTCTTTGGAGTTAAACCAAGTGGAAAGAAACCTGTAAGTGAAACAGTAAAGAAGAATGAGAAAACAAAGTCTGCGGAAGAAACTTTAAAAGGAAAGAAAGGGATAAAGGAAATCAAGGTCGGTTTCTCAGATATAATTTTGCATTATATGAAATGTTAAGTAGGCTCAGTTCCTAAACTTGACACTTTGGGAGCCTTGAGTAAATGTAGATTTCAACTCATTTAGTAGCAGAAGTAACAAGGCTATTACTTATTTCTAATTAATATAGCTTACTACATTTAGAGCTTGGTGTTTTCCTTGGTTTTCCTGATGTAGAAAGGAACCCTTGTTAGTTGTTGAAACTTTGCATTTTAAGACCAAAGTTTGCTCACAGAGACGTGATCCTCTATCGTCAGGTGAATGGTGTTAGACTAATGGTGAGGGAAGGCTTTGAAGGCAAGGTTTATTCTTTATCCTGTTCCTCTATGGGCCTCAGAGAAGTTAAGATACAGTGTCAATATGGAAAGCAGGCAATGGCTATAGTAGTGTGCTTGAATTAATATTGTGCCACTTTATGGCCAGATGTGGTGGCTCATGCCTGTAATCCTAGTACTTTGGGAGGCTGAGGTGGGAGGATTGCTTGTGACCAGGAGTTTGAGAATAGCCTGGGCAACATAGCAAGACCCTGTTTCTACAAAAAGTAGAAAAAATATGAGCTGGGCACACCTGTAGTCTGAAGCTACTTGGGAGGCGGAGGCAGGAGGATTGTTTGAGCCCAGGAATTCAAGGCTGCAGTGAGCTGTGACGGCGACAGAGCCAGACTCTGTCTCTAAAGGAAAAAAACATTGTTTTACTTTATGTAAAAATGTAAGAATCTTGAAACTTTACAAGTCCATTTGACACTACTTCGTTTTTTACGCCCTTGTTGTCGTACGTGTTACGTCTACGTCAGTGCTTCACAATTCGGTGTAATTTCTCTTTGAATAGCATGTGTGCTGTAAGGAAATTAAGGAAAAATTACTCTCTTCTATTTACCCATGTATTTGCTATTTTTGGTGCTGTTCATTCTCACTGAAGAACTGAGTTGTCATCTAATACTATTTTCTTTCAACCTGAATAATTTTCTTTAGCATTTCTTATAGATCTTTTGATGATGAATTCTGTAAGTTTTTGTTTATCTAAAATTATCTTTATTTTGCCCTTGTTCTTTTTTTTTTTTTTTTGAGACAGAGTCTCACTTTGTTGCCCAGGCTAGAGTGAGTGCCGTGGTATCAGCCTAGCTCACAGCAACCCCAAACTCCTGGGCTCAAGTGATCCTCCTGCCTCAGCCTCCCGAGTAGCTGGGACTACAGGCATGCGCCACCACGCCCGGCTAATTTTTTGTATATATATTTTTAGTTGATCAATTAATTTCTTTCTATTTTTAGTAGATATAGGGTCTCGCTCAGGCTGGTTTCGAATTCTTGACCTTGAGCGGTCCGCCCGCCTTGGCCTCCCAGAGTGCTAGGATTACAGACGTGAGCCACCATGCCCGGCCTTGCCCTTATTCTTGAAGGATATTTTTTGCTGGATATGGAGTTTTGGGTTGACAGTTTTTTTTTTGTCTCAGCACTTTAAAGATGTTCTACTGTCTTTTGGCCTCCAGTTTGTCTGATGAGATGTTACTAGTCATTCATATTTTCTCTTATGTGTAATGTGTTTGGGGCTTTTTCATGGTTCATTAAAGATGTTTTCTTTATTTTTGGTTTTCAGCTGTTTAACTATGGTATGCCTGGGAGTGGTTTTCTTGTGTTTATCCTTTTACAGTTTCTGAGCTTCTTGAATCTATACATTTGTATCTTTCATCAAATTTGGGAGCTTTTTCTGTTATTTCTTCAAATATTTTTTTCTGCCTCATTCTCTCTTTTTGAATTACAATTACGTACATGTTAGAATTTGCTGTTGTTTCACAGATTATTGAGACTTATTCATTTTTATCAGTCTTTTTTCAGATTGGATACTTTCTCTTTTTCTGTGTTCAAGTTCATTGATTCTTCTTTTATCTCCAATTTGCTTTTAAGGCTATCTAGTGAAATTCATATTTTTTTATTTTTAATTTTTTCGGTCTCTGTAGAGACTGTCAAAAACTGCCAGTGCCGACTATATTTCAAGTTTTTATGGTGGGGCATTGGGAAAAGTTTTCAGTCAGCAACAGTCGCACCTCAGACAACCCTCGTTGCTATGACACTGCCACCACGCAAAGCTTTACGTATTTTTCAGCCCTAGAATTTCATTTGGTTCCTTTTCACAGTTTTTCTTTTATTCTTGAGGGTAGTTATATTAGCTGCTTTAAGATTCTTGTTTGGTAATTCTAACAGTGGTTTATATCAAGAATTAGTCTCCATGAAGGGCCTTTTCTCTTGAGTCTTTGGGTCATGTATTCTGGCTTTCGTAACAAAACATTAGGTTGGTGCTAAAGTAATTGTGGTTTCAGACCGTGAATTTTACATCATTTTAACTATGCTCAAACACATCTTTATTAATCAAAATCAAAACCATTACAATCAAAGCATTTTTGCCAACAAGACATAAGTTTGTTTATTCCTGTAGCGTAAAGATCCATGCTTCAGGATTTGAGGAACTCTTGGAAAGTATTTTCTGCATCTTCTTGGTTGTGGAAGTGTTTTCCCTGAATAAAGTGTGGAGATGCTTGAAGAAGTGTTAGTCGGTTGGCGAGAGGTCAGATGAATATTGTGGATGAGGCAAAACTTTGTAGCCCAATTTGTTCAACTCTTGCAGCATTGGTTGTGTGATATGGTGTCGGGTGTTGTGGAGAAATGTGCCCTTTCTGTTCACCAATGTGGCTGCAGGCATTGTAGTTTTTGGTGCATCTCATCGATTTGCTGAGCACACTTCTCAGATGCAATGATTTCGCTGGGATTCAGAAAGCTGTAGTGGATCAGACTGGCAGCAGACCATCAAACCGTGACCATGACCTTTTTTTTGGTGCAAGTTTGGCTTTGGGAAGTACTTTGGAGCTTCTTCTTGGTCCAACCACTGAGCTGGTTGTCACAGGTTGTATAAAATCCACTTTTCATCACATATCACAATCCGATTGAGAAATGGTTCATTCTTGTGTACAAGAAGAGAAGACACTTTAAAATGACGATTTTTTTGATTCTTGGTCAGCTCAGGAGGCACCCACTTGTCAAGCTTTTTCATCTTTCCAGTTCTCTTCAAATGCTAAACAACCATAGAATGGTCGATGTTGCATTCTTAGGCAACTTCTCATGTAGTTGTAAGAGGATCAGCTTCGATGATTGCTCTCAATTGGTCATTGTCAACTTCCCACGTCAGCCACTTTGCTCCTCGTCCTCAAGGCTCTTTGTCTTCTTTGCAAAACTTTTTTTTTTTTTCCTTAAACAGCCAACAATTTTATTAATATCACACAAGTTTACTGATTTGTAATATATTTTGGAAATTGCCAACATCAACATCAGGGTTGCTTTCCTCAAACAGTGATTTGCAAAACTTTTTTTTTTTATCCCACCCTTTCCAGCCCCCTGCAAAACTTCTTTAACCACCGTTGCACTTTGTGTTCCTTAGGAGTTCTTGGGCCAAATGTGTTGTTGATGTTTCGAGTTGTCTCCACTGCTTGACAACCTATTTTGAACTTGAATGAGAAAATCGCTAGAATTTACTTTTTGTCTAATATCATTCCCATAGTCTAAAATAAATATAAAATAAACAGCCAGTAATGAGTCATTATCAAAAAGACACAAAGCAAGAAACGTGCATTAAAATGATTTATAACATAACCACATTTATTTGAGAATGTATTCCAATATCAGCAAATTTAAACAATGCTAAAACCGCAATTACTTTTGCACCAACCTAATAGACTAGATGGCTTAAATAACAAAAATTTATTTTCTCACATTCTGGAAGCTAGAAATCTGTGATCAGTGTACTGACCAATTTGGTTTCTGGTGAGGGCTCTTTTTCTGGTTTACAGATTCCTACCTTCTTGCTATGTCCTCACATGGCTTTTTCTCAATGTGTATTTGGTACACATGGTGTGTGCATGCATGGAGAGAGCTTGAAGACTCTAGTGTCTGTTCTTTTGAGAATGCTGATCTTATCAGATCAGGGCCCTACCCATTTGATCTTACTTATCCTTAATTACTTATTTAAAGGTTCCATCTCCAAATATAGCCACGCTGGGGGTTAGGGCTTCAACATATGAATTTTGGGATATGCGAACATTCAGGCCATAATATTTCACCGTGGCCATTCAAAATTCATGTCCTTCTTGGATGCAGAATACATTCCTTCCATGCCAACAGCCCCCCAAGAGTCTTAACTCACTCCAGTGTCAAGTGTGAAGACCAAAGTCTCAAATCTAAATATCATCTAAATCAGATATAGATGAGACTTGAGGTACAGTTTATCCTCAGCAAAATTCCTCTCTAGCTATATATCTGTGAAAGCAGATAAAGAATGTGCTTCTAAAATATGATGGTGGAACAGGCATAGGATAGACGTTACCATTCCTAAGGGGAGAAATCAGAAAGAAGAGAGGCGTGATGGATCCCAAACAAGTCCAAAACCCAGCAAGGCAAATTATATTAGATGTTAAGTCTCAAGAGTAATGCTTTTTGGCTTGATGCCCTGCCTTCCAGACCCACTGTGGTAGTGGTTCTATTCCCACAGCTCTGGGCAGCTGTCCTGCTTCTGCAGCTTTGTTGGGCCCTCCGGCCCACAAGACTTTGGGTGGAGGCTGCCTAATCTGTTAAAACCAAGGTGGTGCCCCACCCTTTGAAACTGAAGAGGCAGTCCTGATGATCTCTGAATGGCCCTTGGGGTCATTCTTTCCTTTTCTTAAAGAATAGCTCTATTGTCCTGTCCTGTAGACCATTAGAAGTCTGACAGCCTGCCTTAATTTTGTCTTATCTTCATCCCCTTTGGTTCACCCTGGCAGTATTTCTACTTGTGTAATCCTGTAATCTCTTTACAGAGTGATAATCCAGCTATATTCTTGGTGTCTGCCTCAGAACAAGCTTTGTCATATTTTGCAATGTGGACAGGCAGAACAGTTTCCAAATCTTCAAGTTTTAGCCCCTTTCTGTTCAACAATTTCTTCTTTAATTCATCTCCTCATATTTCACTAGCAGTCAGGAAGACTCAGGCTTCACCTTCAATATTTTGCTTTGAAATCTCAGCTTACATATCTAATTTCATGGTTCACAAGTACCATCTTTCAGAAAGCACCAGAACATAACTTAGTCAAGTTCTTTGCTACTTTATAACAAGGATTGCCTTTCCTTTCTTCAATTTTCAAGACCCTCTTCCTCATTTCCTTCTGAGACCTTACCAGGTTGGCCTGTAACATTCATGTTCCTACCAACATCCTGTTCATGATGATATACATAGTCTGAGATGAAAGAGACTTTCTCTATAGCTCTTCTCTTTTCTTCATGAGGTCTCACTGGAATCACCTTTAATATCCATATTTCTACCAATAGTTCATTCATAGCAATCTAGACTTTTTTCTAGCATGCACCTCAAAACTCCTCTAGCCTCTACCTGTTACCTAATTCCAAAATCCCTTCCATATTTTAGGTATTTTTTTTTATAGTAGCATCCTATTTCTCAGTACCAGAATCTGTATTATACAGTCAATCAGGGTTCTGTAGAGAAACAGAACCAATAAGGATGTATGTATATCTACGCATAGAGATTTACCCTAAGGAATTGGCTCATGTGATTATGTAGGTTGACAGGTCCCCAAATTTGCAGTTGGCAAGTTGGAACCCAGGAGAGTTGAGTTGATAGTGTAGTTCCAGTCCAAGTCTGAAGGCCTGAGGAGCTGTTAATGTGGTTCCAGTCTGAAGGCCAGAAGGCTGGAGACCCAGGAAGAGCGGATGCTTCAGTTTGAGTCCAAAAGCAGGAAAAAAACTGATGTGTAGCTTGAAGGCAGTCAGGCAGGAGGAATTCTCTCTCATTCAGGAGAAGGGGTGAGCCTTTTGTTCTTTTCAGGCCTTCAACTGATTGGTTGAGACTCAACCACATCAGAGAGGGCAATATGCTTTACTTAGTCTATTGATTCAAATATTAAGATTATCCAAAAATACCCTCACAGAAACACCCAGAATGATTTTTTTTTTTTTTTTTTTTTTGAGACAGTTTCACTTTATTGCCCAGGCTAGAGTGAGTGCCGTGGCATCAGCCTAGCTCACAGCAACCTCAAACTCCTGGGCTCAAGCAATCCTGCTGCCTCAGCCTCCCAAGAAGCTGGGACTACAGGCATGTGCCACCATGCCCAGCTAATTTTTTTTCTATATATATTTTAATTGGCCAATTAATTTCTTTCTATTTATAGTAGAGATGGGGTTTCGCTCTTGCTCAGGCTGGTCTCGAACTCCTGAGCTCAAACGATCCGCCCACCTTGGCCTCCCAGAGAGCTAGGATTACAGGCTTGAGCCACCGCGCCCGGCCCCAGAATGATGTTTGACTGAATATCTGGATATCTTGTGGTCCACTCAAGTTGACGCATAAACTTCACCACCACAGGTTACATGTCCTCTTTCTTGGTACGTCTAGTTATTTTGGATTTATCCTGGACATAGTGAATGACACTGTGTAGGAACTTTGGATTCTATTTTATTCCTCCAAAGATTGTTGATTCTTGGCTTATCAGGCATCAAACTTGACTGAACTCAGCTCCAAACTCTTGCCTTCTCTGTGATGGACAGCAGCTGGAATCTTTGTTCAATTCTTTTAACTTTAGCTAAGCACTTGGAGGTGTCCTGCACATATTATATATAGTTCAGGAGATAGAGATTTGGACAAAGTATACAGCCAGAGTTTGGGATTCACTTTCCGTGGCGCTTTCCTTTTGGTGATACCTACCTCTCTTTTGAGTTGTTTAGTTGCTTCTTACTCTGTTCTCTGAAACAATGTTATATGTAAATTATGAATTGGTAGGCAGTAGATCGGTTGGGATCGGTTGGTGGTAGTAATGACAATTTCTCTCATGTTTCTTGTGACTCAGAGATGCAGGCTGGCGCGGTGGCTCACGCCTGTAATCCTAGCACTCTGGGAGGCTGAGGCGGGTGGATTGTTTGAGCTCAGGAGTTCAAAACCAGCCTGAGCAAAAGCAAGACCTCGTCTCCACTAAAAAATATAAATTAACTGGCCAACTGAAAATATAGAGAAAAAATTAGCTGGTCATGGTGGTGCATGCCTGTAGTCCCAGCTACTCAGGAGGCTGAGGCAGTAGGATGGCTTGAGCCCAGGAGTTTGAGGTTGCTGTGAGCTAGGCTGACGCCATGGCACTTAAGCATGGGTGAGACTCTGTCTCAAAAAAAAAAAAAAAAAAAAGCAGGCATGCATTTCCTCCCTACTTATACTTGCACGTGAGCTAAATAGAACAGACCTTCCCCCCCCATTATATGTAAATTATTATGGTTCATTTGTTCCATTTTCTTGCAAGATTGTTGTTATATTTTTGAAGTTTTATTATAATGGATAGAAATAATTTATATCCCTACCTTTTAATTGATTACAATCAGTTTTTTTGCTGTCTGCTTTCTTGATGCTTTTTGGGGAAATTTGGATATGTTAGAAATGTGATATTTAATTATAAAATATAAATAATACCTTTTGCTTTGGTTTTATTTCTTTTTCCAATAGGCATTGGCTAGTGGTGGGCCACTAGCTTAACTTTCATTACTGTTTCTACCTTCATTTTCAGGAAGCACTTGCCTTATAATACCTGACATCGTTTTATTCTTTGTTATACATAGGTTAGTGTTGAAGGTGGAGCTGAATAATAATACAGCTTTTTCTATAATTCTTTATTTTCTATTCTGATACAGTTGTTATCTGGCCTGTTTTTAGCCCACTTAGAGGTATTATTGACAGTTTGGGCTGAATAATTCTTAGTTGTGGAGGACTGTCCCGTGCATTGTGGGATGTTTAATAGCATCCCTGGTCTACTCATTAGATGATAGTAAACTTGCCCCCTCCCCCCCAGTTGTGACAAGGAAAAATGTCTCTAGACATTGACAAATGTTTCCTGGGAGTCAGAATTGCCCCTGGTTGAGAACCACTGAGCCCCAGTCTAATAAGAAAAAAAAAAGGATAGGTTATACAGATTTCTTTGTGTTCTAATTATACTGTGATGTTTATAGGTAAATAGCTCCTGTAAAGAAGATGTCTCTAAACAGAAGCAACCAAATAAGAAAAAGAGGATCATCTATGATTCAGGTAATATTTCTTCTGAGGAGCTTTAAAGTTTTAAAGTTATATCCCTTAGTGTTTTATGAACTATATTCTGAGACACACAGCTTTCTGTGATGTCAGTAGGTGCTGTGAGAAGAGGGCTCAAACAAAGTTTAAAACAATTTTGTTTAACTGCAGAATGTATCAGAACTAAAATATGTTAATGGATTAAAGATTCCTTCAGTGGGGGATAAGAGTATGTACTGTGTCTCAAACTTTGAATATGATATATTTATTTTTAAAATATTCATATTAACTTCTCTTGAGCTAAGGTTCCTGGAAACATTTTAAAAATAGTACTTTAGGCTCCTGGAAGTTGAGAGAGAAGCGTCGGTGACGTGGTAGCTGCCACTGCGGCCGCCGTGGGATAATAAGTCAGGATATGCCATACCTGTTGATTAACTATGGAAGATTATACCAAAATAGAGAAAATTGGAGAAGGTACCTATGGAGTTGTGTATAAGGGTAGACACAAAACTACAGGCCAAGTGGTAGCCATGAAGAAAATAAGACTAGAAAGTGAGGAAGAAGGGGTTCCTAGTACTTCAATTTGGAAAATTTCTCTATTAAAAGTACTTTGTCTTCCAAATATAGTCAGTCTTCAAGATGTGCTTATGCAGGATTCCAGGTTATATCTCATCTTTGAATTTCTTTCCATGGGCCTCAAGAAATATTTGGGTTCTATCTTTCCTGGTCAGTTCATGGATTCTTCACTTGTTAAGAGTTACTTATAGGGGCGCAGCAAGATGACGGACAAGAAACACCACCAGACAGAGTGTCTCTGCAGAAAAGACAGATTCTAGGAGAAATTAGAAGAAAGAATCAAGAAGACGAGCATACATTGGACGAGGGTCGGAAGGAGGGGTACCTGAGACCATGGAAGACTCCACAGGAGGAGGTTGCGGAGGAGAACTGGAAGCATAGACCTCCTGAGTAGCCTGGAGACCAGCAGTAAGGGTAGGTGGAGTGGTTAACTCTCCCCTCCCTTGCATCTCGGACTGCTGGTGGGCTCCCCAGCAGTTGGAGAGACCTGCGGACACCAGGCCAGAGACGGCCACCGCCAGTGAGTGCCCCTCCCTGACAGCTTTTCCTGGAAGCAGAGAACAGAACTTTGACCCCTGCTAATGGCATTGGTGGTGCCTGAGGGCAGGCTTACCCAGACTCACTCCTGGACCAGCCCTCACTGAGGGGGAGAATAAGGACACACCTGGAAGTCCCAGGGCCCCACCCACCACCTGAGGCACCAGAGTGCCTCTCCAGAGGAACAAGAGCTGGTTACAAGACCCAAAAACAATAGTGTAGCCTGTTCCTCTGAGCAAGTGCCACCTACTGACAGGGAGGACATTCTGCACACCCTTTTCACGGCACCTACTGATTGATACAGGGTTTGGTCGAATCTCACCTACAAACACCACCTACTGGCTCAGAGACTAAACAGGGCGTGTCATTATCCAAACAAAAACCTAAAGGCAAGAAGCAACAACTGATCCAGATGGGAAGAAATCAGTGAAGGAACTCTGGAAATATGAAGAACCAAACGGAAAGCACACCCCCAAAGAGGAGCACCAGGCCCTTAGAAATGGACACCAACCAAAATCAGACCACTAAAATGACAGAAGAGGAATTTCAAACGTGCATCGTTAAGAAAATTCGATGACTTGTAAGAACAACTCGATAACCAACACAAAGAAAATGCAAAAAGATTCCAGGACCTGGAACACAAATTCACTAAAGAAATTGAAACAATGAAGAAAAGTCTAACCGAATTCCTGGAAATGAAGAGTCAGTTCAGGGAACTGCAAAACACAGTGGAAAGCTTCAAGAACAGAGTAGATCAAACAAAAGAAAGAATCTCAGAGATTGAAGCTAACATCTTCCGATTAAATAAATCAGACACTGAGATAGAGCAGAGAAACAAGAGAAAAGAGCAAAGCCTATAAGAGATGTGGGATTATGTGAAGAAACCTAATGTGAGGGTCATAGGGTTACCAGGAGGGGAAGAAGAAAACACTCAAGGGTTGGACAAGCTATTTGAAGATATAATAGAGGAAAATTTCCCAGGCCTTGCAAAAAATCTCCAGATACAAGTTCAAGAAACTCAAAGGACCCCTGGGAGATTCAGTGCAAACAGGAAGATGTCATGACACGCAGTCATCAGACTGACTAAATATCAACTAAAGCCCTTCTACGAGCTGTAAGACGAAAGAAGCAAGTAATGTACAAAGGAAAGCCTATCTGAATAACGCCAGACCTCTCTACAGAAACTTTACAAGCAAGGAGCCCCATTTTCACTCTTCTGAAACAGAATAATGCACAGCCTAGAATCTTGTTCCCTGCAAAGCTAAGTTTTGTATGTGAGGGAGAAATCCAGACATTCTCAGATAAGCAAAGACTGAGGGAATTCACCAAGACAAGACCAGCCCTTCAAGAAGTACTCAAAACAGTGTTACCCACGGATCAGCACAGTAAACACTCATGAATGTAAATCTACTCAAAGCTAAAGATCAAAGCCCAGATACCACAATGGCTTGGGAGAGAAAACAAAGCAACAGAGTTCAACCCAACATCATGAACAGAAATCTGCCCCACCTATCAGTTATCTCAATAAATGTGAATGGCTTGAACTCCCCACTCAAGAGACATAGGCTGGTTGAATGGATAAACACAAGCCAAGTATCTGCTGCCTTCAGGAAACACATCTAACCTGCAGGGATGCATATTGACTAAAGGTAAAGGGGTGGAGAACAATATTTCAAGCAGATGGAAGCCAAAAGAAAGCTGGCGTGGCGGTGCTGATTACAGATAACTTAGCTTTTAAATCAACAAAAGTAATAAAAGACAAAGAAGGGCACTATATAATGGTGAAGGGTACGGTTCAACAAGAAGACATAACAATTCTAAATATATATGCACCCAACCTTGGTGCACCCAGATTCATAAATCAAACTCTGCTTGATCTAAACAAATGGATAGACAGCAACACCATAATAGTCGGAGACTTCAACACTCCACTGATAGCACAGGACAGATCCTCCCAGCAGAAAATCAACACAGAAATAGTGGACTTAAACAGAACTCTAGAACAAATGGGCCTGACATTTACAGGACATTCTACCCCCAAACCACTGAATGTACATTCTTCTCAACAGCTCATGGGTCATTCTCTAAGATTGACCATATCCTAGGACAAAAAGCATGTCTCAAACAATTTAAAAAAATAGAAACTATACCATGTACCTTTTCAGACTACAGTGGAATAAATGTAGAAGTCAACCCTAACAGGACTTCTCATTTCTACACAAAGTCATGGAAACTAATCAACCTTCTGCTGAATGACCACTGCATAAACGAGGAAATCAAGATGGAAATCAAAAGATTCTTTGAACAAAATGACAAAGGTGACACAAGTTACCAAAACCTATGGGACACAGCTAAAGCAGTCCTGAGAAGAAAGTTTATTTCCATAAATTCCTATATCCAAAAGTCGAAAAGATCACATATAGACAGGCTAATGAATTGTCTAAAAGAGCTGGAAAAAGAAGAACAGACCAACCCCTAACCCAGAAGAAGAAGTGAAATCATTAAGATCAAATCAGAACTAAATGAAATTGACAACAGGGAAACCATATGGAAGATTAACAAAACAAAAAGTTGGTTTTTTGAAAAAATAAAATTGACACACCTTTGACTAGACTGGATGAAAAGCAGAAAAGAAAAATCCCTAATAAGCTCCATCAGGAACAATAAAGGAGAAATCACAACTGATGCCACGGAGATACAAGCTATAATTTATGAATACTACAAAAACCTCTATGCACATAAACTGGAAAATGTGGAGGAAATGGACAATTTATTGGAAACACATAGCCTCCCTAGGCCCAACCAAGAAGAAATAGAATCCCTAAACAGACGAATATCAAGTACTGAAATAGAAACAGCAATAAAAAAACCTTCCTAAAAAGAAAAGTCCTGGACCAGATGGTTTCACACCCGAATTTTACCACACCTACAAAGAAGAACTGGTGCCTATCCTGCAGAAATTATTCCACAACATCAAGAAGGATGGAATTATCCCCAACACATTTTATGAAGCGAACATAACCTTGATACCAAAACCAAGAAAGGATGCAACAAAAAAAGAAAACTACAGACCAATATCCCTTGTGAATATAGATGCAAAAATTCTCAAGAAAATCCTAGCCAATCGAATCCAGTGCTTGCCAAGAAAATAATTCATCACAACCAATTGGGCTTCATCCCAGGGATGCAGGGATGGTGCAACATACACAAATCTATAAATGTAATTCACCACATAAACAGAAGCAAAAACAAAGACCATATGATCCTCTCAATAGACGCAGAAAAAGCATTTGACAAAATTCAGCACCCTTTTATGATAAGAACGTTGAACAAAATAGGCATAGATGGGGCTTACCTAAAAATGATACAAACCACATATGACAAACCCACAGCCAATATCATACTGAATGGGGAAAAATTGAAAGCATTCCTACTTAGAACCAGAACAAGACAAGGTTGCCCACTATCTCCACGTCTATTCAACATAGTGCTGGAAGTCCTTGCTACAGCAATCAGACAAGAAAGTGGAATTAAGGGCGTTCAAATGGGAGCAGAAGAGATCAAACTCTCACTCTTTGCTGATGAGATGATATACGCAGGAAAACCCAAGGATTCAACCAAGAGACTCCTTGAACTGATAAATGAATTTGGTAAAGTCTCAGGATACAAAATCAATACACAGAAATCAGAGGTATTCATATACGCCAACAACAGTTAAAGTGAGAACCAAATCAAAGACTCAATTCCCTTCAAAATAGCAACAAAGAAAATGAAGTACCTAGGAATATACTTAACTAAGGAGGTAAAAGACCTCTACAGGGAGAACTATGAAACACTGAAGAACGAAATAGCAGAAGATGTAAACAGGTGGAAGAATATACCATTCTCGTGGATCGGCAGAATCAACATTGCTAAAATGTCTATACTACCTGACGTGACCTACAGATTCAATGCAATCCCTATGAAAATGCCATCATTATTTTTCACAAATATAGAAAAAATAGTTTTACGTTTCGTATGGAACCAGAGAAGACCCCGTATAGCAAAATCAATCCTAGGCAATAAAAACAAAATAGGAGGTATCAATTTACCAGATTTCAAACTATACTACGAGGCTATAGTTATTAAAACAGCTTGGGACTGGCACAAGAACAGGGACGTTGACCAGTGGAACAGAACAGAGAACCCAGATATAAAACCATCCTCATATAGCTAAGTAATCTTCGACAAAGCAGACAAAAACATACACTGGGGAAAAGAATCCTTATTCAATAAATGGTGCTGGGAAAACTGGATAGCCACATGTAGAAGAGTGAAACAGGACCTACACTTTTCACCTCTCACAAAAATCAACTCACGCTGGGTAACAGACTTGAACATTAGTTGTGAAACTATTAGAATTCTAGAGGAAAACGTTGGAAATATTCTTCTAGATATTGGCTTAGGCAAAGAATTTATGAAGAAGACTCCAAAGGCAATCACAGCAGCAACAAAAATAAATAAATGGGACCTGATCAAATTAAAAAGCTTCTGCACAGACAAAGAAACTGTCAAGAGAGCAAACAGCCAGCCCACGGAATGGGAGAAAATTTTCACAAGCT
Source organism: Mirza zaza (assembly GCA_008750895.1). Taxonomy (NCBI): domain Eukaryota; kingdom Metazoa; phylum Chordata; class Mammalia; order Primates; family Cheirogaleidae; genus Mirza; species Mirza zaza. The sequence continues at coordinate 24,537 of VSMD01086545.1, forward strand.
ACACATCCGATAAGGGGCTGATAACTAGAATCTATTTAGAACTCAGGAAAATCAGCAAGAAAAAATCAAACAACTCTATCAAAAAATGGGCAAAGGACATGAACCGAAACTTCTCAAAAGAAGACAGAACAATGGCCAACAAACATATGAAAAAATGCTCAACATCTCTGATTATCAGGGAAATGCAAATCAAAACCATAGTGAGATATCACTTAACTCCAGTGAGAATGGCCTTTATCAAAAAGTCCCCAAACAGTAAATGTTGCTGTGGATGCAGAGAGAGAGAAACACTCCTGCGTTGCTGGTGGGACTGCAAACTAGTACCTCCTCTGTTAAAGCAGTACAAGTAGATCTACCATTTGATCCACCAATTCCACTACTGGGCATCTACCCAAAAGATTAAAAGTCACTTTATGAAAATGACACCTGGACTCGAATGTTTATAGCAGCACAATTCACAATTGCAAAGTTGTGGAAACAACCCAAGTGCCCATGAATTCTTGAGTGGATTAATAAAATGTGGTATATGTATACCATGAAGTAGCATTCAGCTTTAAGAAACTTTGATGGTATAGCACCTCTTGTATTTTCCTGGATAGATCTGGAACCCATTCTACTAAGTGAAGTATCTCAAGAATGGAAAAACAAGCACCACATGTACTCACCAGCAAATTGGTGTTAATGGATCAACACCTAAGTGGACATATAGGAAAAACATTTATTGTTTGTCAGGCAGGTGGGAGCGGGGAGGCGGGGATGGGTACATAAGACACAATGAGTAAGATGTGCAACATTTGGGGGATGGTCACGCTTGAAGCTCTGACTCGAGGGGGGATGGGGGCATGGGCAATATATGTAACCTTAACATTTGTACTCCCATAATATGCTGAAAAAAAAAAAAGAGTTACTTATATGAAATCCTACAGGGGATTATGTTTTGTCACTCTAGTAGAGTTCTTGACAGAACCTCAAAATCTATTGATTGATGACAAAGGAACCATTAAACTGGCTGATTTGGCCTTGCCATAGCTTTTGGAACACCTGTTAGAGTATATATACATGAGGTAGTAACACTGACATTTAGAGTATAGGCAACATGTTTGCAGAATTAGCAACTAAGAAACCATTTTTCCCTGGGGATTCAGAAATCAAACTTCAGGATTTTTAGAGCTTTGGGCTCTCCCACTAATGAAGAGTGGCCAGACGTGGAATTTTTACAGGACTGTAAGAATACATTTCCCAAGTGGAAACCAGGTAGCCTGGCATCTCATGTCAAAACTTGAATGAAAATGGCTTGGATTTGCTCTCCAAAATGTTAATCTATGATCCCGCCAAACAAATTTCTGGCAAGATGGCACTGAATCATCCATATTTTAATGATTTGGACAATCAGATTAAGAACATATAGCTTTTTGACAAAAAGTTTCCACATTATATTGAGAACAGATAGTTGTATTTTTTACTGTTAATTTTGTCTCACAGATTCAGAATCAGAGGAGACAGTGCAGGTAAAAAATGCCAAAAAGCAACCAGAAAAATTGCCATTGACTTCTAAACCTGGTAAAATTTTACAGCAGGATCCTGTTACATACATTTCAGAAACAGGTAAGGTTACTATGTTTAGTTTTGGGAGACATGCAGTGTATGTTATGTTCTTGAGCTTTTTCATTGGTGTCTAAATGCACCTCCTTCACTTTGAATGAATTTCTGTTGTCTTTTTGCTGTGTTGGATTATATTTATCAGAGGAAGGCTCTAATCATCTTTGGCATTTTCTGTGGATTAAAGGCCAATTGCAAGGGAATTGGTTCTTGGGATATTTTTTTTTGAGATAGAATCTTGCTGTGTTGCCCTGGCTAGAGTGCAGTGGTGTCATCAAAACTCTCTACGACATCAAACTCCTGGGCTTAAGTGATCCTCCTGCCTCAGCCTCCTGAGTAGACGCGATTATAGGCGTTAGCCAACATGCCTGGCTAACTCTTGGAATTTTTTTTGAGTACTTTATATTGAATCATGTAAGTTGATGCTTTATCTTGACTCATATATTAAAATATTACGGGCTGAGTGTGGTGGCTCACGCCTGGGAGGCCGAGGCAGGCATATCAATTGAGTTTAGGAGTTTGAAACCAGCCTGAGCAAGAGCGAGACCCCGTCGCTACTAAAAAAAAAAATAAATAGAAAGAAATTAATTGGCCAACTAAAAATATATAGAAAAAATTAGCCGAACATGGAGGCGCATGCCTGTAGTCCCAGCTACTTGGGAGGCTGAGGCAGGCAGCAGGATTGCTTGAGCCCAGGAGTTTGAGGTTGCTGTTACCTAGGCTGACACCACAGCACTCTAGCCCTGGTGACAGAGTGAGACTCTGCCCCAAAGGAAAAAAAGAAAATTTATATATATATATATTTTTATATATTTATATTATTACATTATTTAGAACTATTAAGCCTTTATATTTTGTGTGCTAATGTTATAATCTAAGTGTCTAATGATTATGCATATTTGTGATTTACAATTTAGCACAGATGTGACTTTAATTAGCTGTATTCTCTGGCAACACTAAAGATTTTAGTATTTTTTAAAAGATTGTTTTATACTTAAATTTATTTCTGTTGAATCTGTTTTGAGAGTAATCAAAGAACAAAAGAGGCCGGGCACGGTGGCTCAAGCCTGTAATCCTAACTCTCTGGGAGGCCGAGGTGGGCGGATCGTTTGAGCTCAGGAGTTCAGGACCAGCCTGAGCAAGAGCGAGACCCCATCTCTACTATAAATAGAAAGAAATTAATTGGCCAACTAATATATATAGAAAAAATTAGCTGGGCATGGTGGCACATGCCTGTAGTCCCAGCTACTTGGGAGGCTGAGGCAGCAGGATTGCTTGAGCCCAGGAGTTTGAGGTTGCTGTGAGGTAGGCTGACGCCACGGCACTCACTCTAGCCTGGGCAATAAAGTGAGACTCTGTCTCAAAAAAAAAAAAAAAAAACAAAGAGCAAAAGACATTTATACGTATATACTAATTTTAAGTTTTTGTAGTCTAAATAATTGTCTCTTAGATTCTATTCTTTTATATGAGGATCCCTGAGTTGTCATCTTAGGAAAAAAAATCTCACATAAGTTAGTGGTGTAGTCATTTTGATTCTATTATTTGTTAACTCCTAGAGGAGACCATGACAGGAATAATAGGAGATGGTGTATATGAAAGGACCACACCCAGTGCCTGACACATATACTAGTAGGCAGTCGAAAAGAAAAAGGAAAGAGAAAAACAATAAAAGCTCACAGATGAACTTTGTAGGCTATATGAGACATTTATTGATGAAGTCATTCAGAATGATCAATGACATGAACATATTTTTTGGGACATTTTTAGTAAGCTGAGGTGTGTGTTTGTTAAGGGCAGGTGGCAGATTGACTCTTTTTTTTTTTGAGACAGAGTCTCACTTTATTGCCCAGGCTAGGGTGAGTGCCGTGACATCAGCCTAGCTCACAGCAACCTCAAACTCCTGGGCTCAGGCAATCCTGCTGCCTCAGCCTCCCAAGTAGCTGGGACTACAGGCATGTGCCACCATGCCCGGCTAATTTTTTTTTTCTATAGGTATTAGTTGGCCAATTAATTTCTTTCTATTTATAGTAGAGATGGGGTCTCGCTTTTGCTCAGGCTGGTCTCGAACTCCTGAGCTCAAACGATCCGCCCACCTCGGCCTCCCAGAGAGCTAGGATTACAGGCGTGAGCCACCGCGCCCGGCCGGCAGATTGACTCTTTAAATGTTTTTGTTCTATTGCTAAATATCAGCTCAGGCACATTGTGCAAATGAACTCTTCTTCCATTAGGAGGCCCTCCTCTTAGATCCGGCCATTTTTGTGAAATTTTGAATATGTGGGAGGGATAGTAAAAACAGTATGCTAATAGGTTTATTATGTAACTCAAGGTGGTATGATCAAGCTTTCCAGTGACACCCTGAAGAGGTCAAAATTAGTGTGCAGATAGCCATGGCCTTTAGCCATGGATCAAGGCTATCCTTATCTTGCGATTTTAAGTACACAACAGGGTCAGACAATTTTAGCTCTGATCACAGACTTTCTTTAACATAGGACTATTTTTTCAGGTGAGGAATTTTTGAATATTACTTTCTAAAAGAGTTGTCCAGCATTTTATCCAAACTTTTTATGAACATTAGGCAATATTTGTGGCATTCTGCAGATAGCATGTTCATGTGAAAGTAAACATTGTCTTCTTGTTTTAGCTAAAAATCTTGAGGTGTGATATACCTATTTAATGTGATGTTCAGTATTGCAAAATATTCTGTTTTTTCTTAGAATTGAGATATAGGAAGAAGCTAGTTCTATTCTTGCCTGTTTTATCTTTTCATACTTTTTTGTTACTTGAAATGATAGGTGAATGAGGCCCCATAAAGGAGAATGAGACTATTAAAAAAAGTTCACAATAAAATTAGAATAATAACATAAGAAATATAAACAGTTTCAGTAAAGAAAAGTATAAATTCTTAAAATTAATATTCTACTGGAAAATCCTTAACCTTAAAACTATTCTTCTATTAGTCTTTACTTTTTCTTTAAGTTGAACTATACTTTTCAATATTGGGTCACAAATATTTTTGATTTATATTACCAGTTTAAGTAAAATATTTGTGTTAATAATAGTTTAAAAATTCTAATCTAAAATTATATTTATTTATTTGGAGATTGGGACTTCATGTGGAAAAGTATTGAATGACATGATTCAGTTTTAAAAACTTGTTAATTGCATAAGAAAGCGTTTTTGATTCATCATTGCATACTTTATCTTTTCTTTCATGCCCATCTTCTGTATTCTGATTTTAAAAACACAGCGTTTGGTTTCTGTTGGCATCTTTCTTGCAGTATAGCATGTGTAGTGTTTAAGAGCACGGCCCTAGTTAAATCTTTACTTACTTTCCCTGTGTCTTAGTTTTCTCATATGTGAAGTAGAGATATTACTAGTACCTACATCAATAGCCTTTGTGATGATCAAATGAGATAATGCTTGAAAAGCATTTAAAATATAATCTGGTATAAATGCTCAATAAGTATTAGCTGTTTTTCTTATATTTGACACTATTGTAAACGTACATCTACCTTTAAAGACATTTAGCGTTTGCTTAGAAACTTAGGATTTTCTGTTGATTGTGTTACTATGCTTTAGATAGTTAGAAATGGTATTTGACCCACTTATGTTACAAATATATGCTGTCCAATGTGGAACTGCTAGTTACTTATGGCTGTTGAGCACTTGAAATATAATTAGCCTGAATTGAGAGTGTTCACACAGCAAAGGAAACAATCAACAAAATGAAATGGCAACCTGCAGATTGGGAAAAAGTACTTGCAAACTATATATCTAATAAAGGCTTAGTATCTAAAATTTACAAAGAACTCGTACAACTCAATTGTAGAACAACAAATAACTCAATTAAAAAGGCCTGAATAGATATTTCTTCAAAGAATACATAAAAATGGCCAGTAGGTCTTTGAAAAGGTGCTCAATATCATGAATCATAAGATGTTTTAGCTCTATGAGAAATAGTTTTCATCATTAATTTAATTAAATCTGTCTTCTACTAGGATTTATTGATTTTTTTAAAAAAATCTAATTTAACCATATTTCCCACGTTACAGGAAAAGGGAAAAATCGCTTATAAATATCTTCATAGATAACCATTTGACTCTAGTAAGATGTTCGAGGTTGGCAAAAACCCAAATGCTTGTTGTACTGGGTATATATTTACTTTTAATTGTTTAATGAAGTGACAGACCTTGAGTTTTGTTTGGCGGAGATGACCTTTTATTGTGCAGTTTCATCAGGGCCTGCTGTTTGAGAATGTTGGGAGATTTCCCTATCATGAAAATTGTTTACGACTGGTGATTTTAATTGTGCACATAATTCCTGAGGCAGTTAGTGCTCTTAAAGTTATAATTGTCTGGGGAGGGGTGTTGTGTTCTCTAGGTTACTGTGTAATGTAAGTGACCTGTGACTTGGGAAAGTAGTAGCAGAAAATATTACTGGGGATGTGTGTGTAACATTCTCTTTGCTAATTTTTAGTGGCATAGTTTTATATATGAGACAAATAAGTATAGATTCTGTATATGATAGAGAGTTTTTCAGGGAATGACGTGGCCCGATTATAGGACGGGATGGACACAACATAAAATAATGACACAGACACACACACAGACAATACATGACTTGAGTGCCCAATGCACTGGTCACTTTTATTTTATACCCCCCCAGACCCAAGGTTAGTTCCTTGTACGTGAGCATCTGAGCATAGCAACGATAACCATTAATTTTGGAGTTCTTTTATAAGGGAACGATGGTCCCATAATTTTAGACCTCAAAACAGTTACATAAGGCGCCAGACATAGCTCAAAAGCCAAGGCCGAGATAAGCAACATAGAGCAATGCAGCCGTCTGAAGAACTTTTTGTTCTCTCTCCCAGCCAGCGGCTCTCCCCGAGCCAGCGGCCTGCCCCCACGGTTGCGTCTGTCTTAGGTTGCCCCTCCCTTAAAGAGTCTTACCCATCACTGACTACCAACCATCTCATGGGGCCGAGCCTTAAAAATGTTCTTCTTGTCTTTTTGGCCTCCAGACTCCCACCACAAAAGCCCACCATATAAAAGCTAGACAACATTTGCTTACATACAAAAACTTAGGCCTCTTATCATGTCACAGGGCAACAACCGTGTCTAAAAAAAATGCTGGCTACCACTACATCCTACAGCGCACATACATTACAGGCTATAATAAATAATTAATATAAGGGATAACACCAAAGTCAGCCCCCAAAAAGGGAAGCCTTGAGTGATTGAGGCAGAAAACTTCCTTGAATTGGGAGGAAACTAAGAACTATGTATTATATTTTTTGATTATACTTGTTTACAAATTAATAAGATTAATAATAAATTAGTATTTATTTTTACACTAATATTCTTTATAAATAGAAACTAAAATTTGAATTTTTGAGGATAGATGAAGTAGATTAATGTTATTTTAAATTACCTAAGTAAATGTTCCATTCCTTCATCCAACCCTTTTGCCTTACATAGCTGTGTTAAACACACATGTATACACATATATATTTATTTGTGTGTATATATTTATATGTGTGTATACATATATTTTTGTGTATATATATATTTTTGTATATATATATTGAATGTATGTGTATATATTTATCTATACATATGCACACATGTACATTTAATTGAGTAGCATCTTATTATAAAGTTTCTGCAGCTTGCTTTTTTATAACTTGATGTCTTAGCCTGTCTGCTCTCCCTCCCTGTGGACAGATCCAGTAAGTTTTGGATGTCTGTAATCCACTTATTTTTTCATTTTTTCTTTTTCTTGTTTTCTTTTTGTACACACCATGGCATACTATCTCATTTACTTATTTTTTCATATCATCTGATTTTATGTCTTCTACAAATTTGATAGACTTATCTTTGTATTTCTTCCTGAATCATTATTAAAATTGTTAGCACCAATGGGCAAATAAAGAAAAGTTTTTTCAAAATTTACATTGAGCCATTATCTGCACCTTAGATATACATGTTTAGTTTCTTATGAATAGCTGTTCAATTATTTATGAATCTTAGTAACCACTGTACTCTTGTATTTCTCTATCTTGCCATAAATCTGTTTTTCAGCCAAGTGTGATTTTGCCATTTCAGGGGACCTTAGGCACTATCTGGAGACATTTTTGGTTGTCACAACTGGGGGTTATGGCATCTGATTAGTAGAGGCAGGGATACTACTAAGCATCCTACAATACATAGGAGAGCTTCCTACAACAAAAAATTACTTGGCTTTAAAATGTCAATAATGCAGACATTAGAAACCCTGACGTAACTTATCAGAAGAGAATTTTGTGGATATTTTGTTTTAAGTCCAGATATCCCTTGTTTTTAATATTCATTCCATCTAGTCTGGTAACTCACAGTAAATGAAGGCTTATGTCTTCATTTATTCTCATTGAATCCCATCCAATTCTGTTTAGTACCAGGTGCTGCGTTTGACCTGCTTGTGATATTATTGCATAGCATGGTTACTAAATCTTTCATCTTCTGTCGTTCTGTGGTTAAGGATCTGCTTTTCTCTTTTTGACAATTAGGATTCCATTTCTTCTCTTTAGTCTTTAAGGATTTATTCCATTTTGTATGATGATTCGAAGGTCACTGATAGTGCTTTAGCAGTTTTTTTGTGCAAACTCATATCTTTATAAGAGCTAGATGCTTTCTTATTTATTTATTTTTGCTAATTATTATTTTAGTCCTCTTTTTTAGTGTTGTATTATGAGACCTTAAAAAATTTAAGTGGCATATAGAGAGGGAGGAGAATTGAAAAAGGACACAGTGAATAATGAAGCGCTGGAATATTGAGGTTCTGAAGCATCTTTGAAAGCAGACTGTTGTTTGTTTTGGTGACACGTATATTGCCATCAGGCTCTTGTGAAACTGTACGAGGGACACAGGGCTGTAGTCCAGAATGTCAAGGAAGTAGAATTAGGTTATGAAAATGTCATTAAGTACTAATAAAATAATGTAGAGGTGACTTATATATGGCTTTAATACTGAGACCAGCATTGTTCCCTCCTCCCATGTGTGGGGAAGAGGTGTGTGAATAGAAGTGGGGAACTGCAATGCAGAATCACTCCTTTAACCCTCTGGACAGTCAGGTTTCCTTCTATTTCCTGTTTCATGCCTTAGAATTTTCAAAAGCTCTGGGGAATGTACCTGTGGCCAATTGTCCAAACCTTTCCCCCTGTTTTTCTTTTTCTTTGAGATCCAGTAGACTCAGCACCTGTGTGATGGATAACATCACATTTCAAGACAGTACTTTTTTCTCTTCTTTATCATTACTTAGCTACCTTACCTAGACCCTGCAAATTATAAAATAATTTTATTTTTAAAAGATAACTCCATTTGATTTTTTTTTTTTTTTTGAGACAGAGTCTCACTCTGTTGCCCTGCCTAGAGTGCTGTTGGCGTCAGCCTAGCTCACAGCAACCTCAAAGTCCTGGGCTCAAGCAATCCTTTTGCCTCTGCCTCCTGAGTAGCTGGACTATAAGGCATGCGCCACCATGCCTGGCTAATTTTTTCTATATAATTTTAGTTGGCCAATTAATTTCCTTCTATTTTTATTAGAGACTGGGTCTCACTCTTGCTCAGGCTGGTTTCGAACTCCTGACCTTGAGCAATCCACCCGCCTCAGCCTCCCAGAGTGCTAGGATTACAGGCGTGAGCCATCGCGCCTGGCCTCCGTTTGATTTTAAGAGGATTCATTGGTAATGAATCATGAGATCTCTGGTTTCTTGATTAAAGATGAGCAGTCTCAGAAGCTTTATTTTATTATACTGATCTATCTATATATAAATATATATAATGTCTGCTTCACCACATAAATGGGCAAAGAAGCTATATTTAGTTTTTCTTCTATCCATTTAATTAACAAATATTTATTGAAGGCTTGTCACATATATGAACCTTTTTCTACCTCCAAAATGTTAGTTTAATTTTTTGACTAAGGAAATATTAAAAAGGAACTTTATGGGAAAAGGCTTTAAGCACCCAGATTCCCTTTTTAGTTTTTTACTTTTTGCTAAATAAATTATTTTTAATCTCTGTAACTAGATCTCTTCATTTAATTTGGTTTTTATGTGTTCAAGACCAAAGGAAAGAAAATCACAGAATTAGAATTCAGAGATCTGCTTGGAAAGGCCAAACTCTTAACAGTATGAACTCTAGAATTAGATTTTTTTCCCTTGTTGGCTTGTAAATAGATTTTTATATGGGCCTGCACCTTTTTTCCTTCTCTTTTGTTATCCTTCTAAATGTTAATAAATGAATGTTATCTAACTCAGAGTGATGGAAAAGCAATCTTCTCTCCCAGGCAATTCCTCTGCTGGGTGTTGGATAATGCTAGTTTACTTGGTTGTTGTTATCACATTTGAGATTATATTGTGTATAAATAAAAATAAATGGTGTGTTTATAAGGAGAAAGATATCCTGGAGGGAAATTCTAGGTGTTCAATTGCCCATGATTTTCAACTAGTTCTCCTAAATTTGACTTAGATCTATTTATTATTATTTTATTGTAAGTTTCTGGGAAGAAGAGAACACAGTTTGCCTTTGGCTTCTGATAAGGCAGAATCGAATTTAAGCTTATTAGAAAACAAGAACAAATGTTAAAAAAGAAATACTACAGCTTTATTTGGAATGTTTCGTCTCTACACACTGTATAGGATTGTAAAATGTCTGTTTTACATGAGGATGGTCACAGCAACACCTGTTAAATGATTGTCTTTTGCAAACAGCTAATTGTATTCTTGGCCTCTTTTGTCATCTTTCTCCATAATATATTGGTGTAGCCTTTGAAATATTAAGGGCTAAAGGAGCTTTAAGATAACTAGTTCAGAAATCATAGTATAGAGACAGTAGGATTGCTCTTTCTTCAAGTTTTCTGGTTTCATTAAGGCAAGATGACAGGATGTTTTAGATATGTCTGTGACTTATAGGGTATTGTAGTTATTTATGGAATAAATATGGAATCCCTTATGCTTGTAAGAAATATCTCTATGCTTAGAATCATGAATGTACTTTTTTCATGTTATTCTCCTAACTACTATAAGGAGTATGAGGAAGTGTACGAATCAGGGGGCACTAAATAAGCATCAAAGCAAGGGAGCCAGTCCTTGAGAATTGTCCTCCTTTTTTGTCTTTTCATAACCGAATTTCACTAGAGCTCCTTCAACTTTCCAAGGGGCTTGGAGAGCTATTTATATTGTAGTTAACAGAGAAAACACTTCCATATTTTTTCCTTGGAGGTACATGTGTAATTACATTTTTATCCAGGCAATATGAAAGCATTTATAAAATTATGTCTGTGTTTAGGAATATTACATTTTTTTTTGATCTATAGCTTGAAGACACTGTAGACACTGTTACATTTAAATTCATGTATTCAGAAAAAGGCTCTATTACTCTCTAGTATTGTAAAGAGATCACTGGTAGAAAAGGCTCATGAACAGAAGATTATACTTATAAGGCTAACATAAAAGAAGAAAGTGATGCATTTTGCTTTTTTGCCAGCTTAATTTTGTTATTTTCATAATATTTTTGAGCCTTGAAATTTGGGCTTAGGTTTTAAAGGCTGGGTGTGTCTCTTGTATAGTTAGATCACAGTTAGATAAACCTTTTCTCAATTTCAATGATTTCAGTTGCTTGTACTTTTGATGCTCCTAATAGTGGGACGAATATGTTTGTATAAAAATATTTGTCAGCATTTCTCATTATCTCCAAGAATTAGTGTATTAAAGGATATGAACTTCTTAAAGGTTTTGGTTATGTTCTGCCAAATTGCTTTCTAGAAAAGTCATATTAGTTTACGCTTTTGTAATTAGTGTTTTTATTAGTACAAACACATTTTCACCAATATTGAATATAATAGTAAAAAAAAATCTATATGGCTACCTGTAGAGTCACAGAATTATAGATGGGAAAATCTTAGAGTTTATCTGTCTAAACACTTTGTAGAGGAGGACAGTGAAGCCTAGATAATTAATGAAAATAATAATAGCAAGTTGAAGTTAGGTTAGAATTTTAGTTTTCTGGCCTTCTTGTTCAGTGTTGTTTTTACCAGAGAGTACTATTTTTTTTTTTTAATCATCATCATTATTATTAGTTTTGAGACAGGATCTTGCTCTATTGCCCAGGCTGGAGGGAAGTGGCGTGATCATACCTCACTGTAACCTCAAACTCCTGGACTCCTGGTGATCCTCCCACCTCAGCCTCCCAAGTAGCTAATTTTTAAAAAATTTTTTATAAAGAAAGGGAGTTGCTATGTTGCCAGGCTGGATGCCTGCCTTATTATTTGTTGAATGTCTATAACATGGCTAGGTGCTATACTGGGCAACGTAGCCTTTTAAAAAAATGTAATCTTCCCAATAGCCTAAATGTTGAGTGGCTTAAAATTGTTTTACTATTTATAGAGGAGGATCCAAGAAAGGAATGAGGGCAGTCTTCAAATGCCGACCTGTGGAAAAAGTGGCTAAATTTTTCGTCCCTTTTCAGAGGATGGATTAAGGAAAATATTCTACAGGGAGGTGTTTTGGCTTAATATAAGAAAGAACTTTCCTAAATAGTACAATATTGCTACTCTCTAAAGAAAGAGGGGGAATCACATTGAGTTAACATTGATCCATTGATCATTTTTGGAAGTATTGAAGCCTAGTCAATTATTTTCTTTTTTGGTTGGGAATGTGGAAAATGGGCTCTGTGTACTGAATGAAGAGTTAGGACTAGTTGACTAAAGATGTGCATTTTAATGTTCCTGGCATGTAGTTTAATACTCAATAATGATAGCCATTATTAATACTGTGTTTCCCCGAAAATAAGACAGGGTCTTATATTTATTTTTCCTCAAGAAGACACCCTAGGGCTTATTTTCAGGGGATGTGTTATTTTCCCCTCAAAGCCTCAGTTTGCAGCATGCACAGGATGGCCGAAACCTGACAGGGGGAGCTGCTCTTGTTGGTGGGGCTGCCCGCACCTTTCTGGTCACCTCTGGGGTAGTAGCTGTCATGATGGGGCAGATGAGGAACGAAATGCATGGGTTGTGGAGATGCGCTGTGTAGCCACGCCCATCACTAGGTCTTATTTTCGGGGTAGGGCTTATATTGCGCAAATGCTTAGAAATCCTGCTAGGGCTTATTTTATGGGTAGATCTTATTTTCGGGGAAACACGGTGGTAATTAGATTAAAAAAAGCATGAAGTCTGTGAAGCTAGCTACGGAATAAGCAGAGATGCTGATAAATGTGAACAGAAGTAGGCAAAGGAGGGGAGAGGAGGGAGAAACTATTTCTGAAAGCTAGGGGATCAGAGTGTTTAGAATGTCAATTTGTTGTAAAATATTAGATGGAAATTAAAAAGAGGTATAATACATAAAAAGGTGTGAAGAAAACATGAAAATTACCCATATTCCCCTACTCACACATAAAAATTGCTAATGTCTTATTTTCAGGTTTTAGAATGTGAATTTAAAAGTTATGTATATATCTATAGATAAATCATTAAACATGTCATCTGCTATTATCACTTAATAAGCATAGGAATATCTTTATACCAGTAAATATGTGCATATGTTATAATTTTCATTACTGTATAGCATTCCATTACATGGTAGAGCATATTCATAGATATTCAGGTTATTTGTTTTCCCATATTATAAACAGTGTTCACTTCTCTCTGTCTCTACTGCCATTATTACAGTTGAGTCTGTCTTTGCTTGCCTATATTGTATTAGTCTCTTAATTTTTTTCTTTACCTTTTCTTGCTCTACTACATTCTGTTCTCCATAGTAGTTGACCTCACCCACTAGGTTCTGGGATTTTCTGTCATACTGCCTGTAAGCATGGTTAGGTGTAGTGGAAATGGAATGTTAGTATTTTTGGTATTTCTAAGGTGGGAGAAAAACTAGTAGAGCCCTATCATTTCGCAGAAACAATTTAATTTGGTTCTTTCTTCATTAAGGGACTCCCTACTGCCCAGAATTACAGGTGTTGAACTTAAAGCAAATTAGCATTATAAAATTTAATGCGATAAGGCTAGAAGTCTTATATATACTGGGTATGCTTTTAATTTTATACTTATTGACTAAGGAGATGTATTTTTTTTTTTTTTTTTTTTGAGACAGAGTTTCACTTTATTGCCCAGGCTAGAGTGAGTGCCGTGGCGTCAGCCTAGCTCACAGCAACCTCAAACTCCTGGGCTCAAGCAATCCTCCTGCCTCAGCCTCCCAAGTAGCTGGGACTACAGGCATGTGCCACCATGCCCGGCTAATTTTTTTTTTCTATATATATTTTAGTTGGCCAATTAATTTCTTTCTATTTATAGTAGAGATGGGGTCTCGCTCTTGCTCAGGCTGGTCTCGAACTCCTGAGCTCAAACGATCCGCCCACCTCGGCCTCCCAAAGAGCTAGGATTACAGGCTTGAGCCACCGCGCCCGGCCTAAGGAGATGTATTGGTTGTCTACACTTAGGATGTTTTAGTCTGTTTGTCTTATCTTGTTTTTTCTTGTGTTTCTTCCCTCACTCCCTTCTTTCCTTCCTTTTTTCTTTTCTTTATTAAAGCCAGGATATAAGTAATGTTCTTCTTATTTTGATTTTTTAAAGGATATTTTGCATAATTTTTTTTGACTTGCTAAGTAGAATAGTTTGTTGTATGTGACTGGTTTGGTTATGCTACAGCTTAACTGAGTGTAGGGGTTAAAATAGATCAGCTGTCAATTATAGAAAATTGTTAGAGTTTCTATCTGATAATAATTCATTGTTATTACTTTAGAGAAAAGGAAAGAAGTTTCAGATTACATTCTCAGTGGTTACTGGGACTATTACAGGTGATTTATGTGGCTATTTTAAATGGAATGGTGATAATGTTGCCTAGCCTTTGCAACACCTTGTGAATCAGACACCTTTTTCCACGTCCGGCAAAGAGGCAGAGAAGGAACTGGTAATCCAGTAGGGAGAACAGATGAGTGACTGAACTTAGTCTACTGACTCTTGTTCACAAACGGTTGAACTGAAATCTGTTAAGTGTGTCAAGCCATGGATGTACTTTAGAAAAAGTTATAGATGAATTTTTAATTTAAGCTTGAATATAGATTGATTATAGTTGAAGAGAAGTGAAACAAGTATTTAAAATCTTTTGGTTGCAGATACAAAGAAATCCTAGCTTAGTGTAAGCAAAATGGGGAGTTTATTAGGAGGCTGCTGACCTATCTCATTGAGTGTAAGAATAAGATTATACACATTAATTCAGCAAACTGATCAAGTTGGTCCCACCTTGTTCAGGTGTCTACTCCTGGTCCAGTTGGTTGTGGCTAACAGTAAGACACCATCTAATACATGTGTCTGTGGTTATTGGAGGCCCTTGGAGGGTAGGGTGAGCTGTAAATTATTATAGAAAACAAGCTTGTAGTGAACAATATGGTACCCTCAGAGATATCTACTACACTCTTGCTTTAAATAGTGGGTTACTTTTATATTTAGTAATTAGAAACCTGTAAGAGTCATGTGTTGTAAAGTTTATGATTTCATTTTAATATAAATTTAATATATTTAATATAAATTTTAATATAAATATAATAATTAGAAAGTAAGGCTAAATCCTTTTGGTTTTACATATCCTTAGGTACTTTCATGTTTGGGATGGCAGCCACCTAGGGAGAGCACAGTGCCTGGGACATACGGCCGGCCCTTAACAAATGTTCATAGTTAAATGAGGGAGTATTTGAGAGGAAGTAAGACTCACTCACATGAGGCTTTCATACCACATTTATAAAGTGAACCTTCTACCTCCACAGTGACCTTAGTCTTCATGGTTGCCTTTAGATTTTTTTAATTGGATTTTTTTGTTAGTAGGCCAAATCGAAAAATTTGTTCTCTTGTGAGTCACTGAAACAAACAAAACCAAATTTATTGAGGGCCTTTTGAGGTACATTTATGGAGCCCTTGGTTTTCTAAGCATTGTCATGAATGCTTAGACTTTTAAAACCATATGCTTTATGGAAACTTTTTAGAAAGATAAAATGTTAGAAAACAAAGAGTTTAAAGTCTTGAATATCATTGGATAGTCCACCTTCAGTGTGTAGGTAGAATCTGACAACTTAGCACTTCTGTAAATACCACCCTAGTCCAAGCCTTCAGCATGTCACCTGGAACTACAGTAGCTTCCTAAATGGTCTCCCTTTATTCACTTTTATCCCTCTGCAGTGTCTTCTCCAAAGGACAGGACTTAGGTTGGGTCACTTACTACTCTGCTCAAATTCTCCAGTGGATTCCTATTCTATAATAAAGCCTAAAATTCTTTTTATACCTTAGAAGTCCTACAGGATTTGGCCCTTACCTCTTTCACCTGAACACTTCCAGCATACCCCCTTCATTGTGCTATGGTCACATTGAACTCCAAGCACACTCACTTTAAGGCTTTTGCACTTGCAGTTTTCATTGTTCTAGTATTCTTGCCTGATGTATCTTCATTTCAGGGCTCTGTTCAAATGTTGCTTATCAAAGAGGTTTTTCCTGACTATCTTAAAGAACATCTTATATAACTCTTTAATTCTTTCACCCTGTTTTAGTTCTTCATAGCACATTTAACTTGACAATATACATTTGTTTATTTGTATATCTGTTTCCTCTTCTAGACTTCCAGTTCCAT
Organism: Mirza zaza; assembly: GCA_008750895.1. Taxonomy (NCBI): domain Eukaryota; kingdom Metazoa; phylum Chordata; class Mammalia; order Primates; family Cheirogaleidae; genus Mirza; species Mirza zaza. The sequence continues at coordinate 40,786 of VSMD01086545.1, forward strand.
GAGAACAGGGATTTTGTATTTTTTATTCACTGAAATATTTTCAGTGCCTGATACATAAAGGGTGCTCAGTAAATATTTATGTGCTCTGGATAGTGACTGGGGGAGATGATGTATTGACCTGGTACTGGTAAATGTGGGGATGACTGTTGAATTCAGGAGTTAGAAAAAAAATTATTAGCATCTCAAAGCTCTTTTTTTTTTTTTTTTTTTTTTGAGACAGAGTCTCGCTTTGTTGCCCAGGCTAGAGTGAGTGCCGTGGCGTCAGCCTAGCTCACAGCAACCTCAAACTCCTGGGCTCAGCGATCCTACTGCCTCAGCCTCCCAAGTAGCTGGGACTACAGGCATGCGCCACCATGCCTGGCTAATTTTTTCTATATATTTTTAGTTGGCCAATTAATTTCTTTATATTTATGGTAGAGACGGGGTCTCGCTCTTGCTCAGGCTGGTCTCGAACTCCTGAGCTCAAACAATCTGCCCGCCTCGGCCTCCCAGAGAGCTAGGATTACAGGCGTGAGCCACCGCGCCCGGCCTCAAAGCTCTTGTGTACTATTTATAAAGCTGGTAGGAGTGTTTTCTTCATATAGTTGAATTGCTGTTTTATCAAAAAAATACTTGGTTATGTTCCATTTAAGATGAAGAAGATGACTTTATGTGTAAGAAGACAGCCTCTAAATCAAAAGAGAATGGAGGATCTACAAATAGTTATCTTGGAGCATCAAACATGAAAAAGAATGAAGAAAACACTAAGACCAAGAATAAACCTTTATCACCAATAAAACTTACACCCACATCAGTGCTTGATTATTTTGGAACTAGAAGTGTCCAAAGATCAGATAAGAGGTTGGTGGCAAGCAAAAGAAAAGAGGTGAGCTAGAATGCAAGCAAAAATGTTCTGGATTTATATCCATTCACTGATATTAATAAGAGGAGAAATTAGCATGTTATAAATGGGTCAACATGTTTAATTTATAAAAATTTTCCTGTGATTATGGATAAAATCTGTTGTCCTCATTTTAGAGGATGAGGAAGTTAGAACATTACACATTTAATTGTTTGTACTTGAAAGTGGGAAAAGATTACTTAAACCATAGGAAAAATATTTAAACCATAAGAAAAAATTGTAATTCTTAGAATTTAAATCAGATTCTCAGAAGGGAAACTTATTTTACTTTTGACCTCAAGCTGACAGACAGTAAGTTTGTTCCCAGATGAGATCATGAATACATCCCTTATAAATAGAGCTTGCCTATGCTATACTTTTGGCCTTCTCTACTTTGGGCAATATTGGATTCATCTTTTCTGGCCATTTAGGAAACAGACATACAGATAGATTATAGTGAGAGTTGTCTCCAGAGTTAAATAAAGCCCAGCAAATAGTGTGTTTGTTGATTTCATCAGTGCCTCCATGGGACAATGTAATTAATCTCGCACATTGGTTTGCCGATGTTCTGGACTACTTGTCAAGCCAAGACATTAATCTATAGGATTGTTATTTTTTTGGGGTGGGAGTACTTCTCTTCAGCATAGCAGTTGAACTAAATGAGAACTATCTGTCTATGGGATATTTATTCACTAGGAAATTGGATGTGGTCAGGAAGCAGCTCATAAACCTGACTTTCTGGCTGGTGTGCATTGCTTCTATTACTGATACACTTATCTCTTTTTGGTGTATTTAATAAGCTACAGTCATTAAGAAGCACCTTACCTTATTTTTAACTTAAGGTTTATGCTGATCTTGCTTGATTTTCTTTGAAATACAGCCTCCACAAAATACAGGTGATTCCGGACTAAATGATGAAGCCATTGCCAAGCAGTTGCAGCTTGATGAAGATGCAGAGGTATCAGCATTTCATTTAGATGTCATTAATCACTTGATATTGTGACTTGCTATTTAGTCTAACCAGGCAAACAAATCAGGATTGTTCTAGTATAATTTTGAATTGAGGCTCATTGGAAGTTATGTGTAAAATAAGTTAAAATCTAGTATATAAACATCTAAATTTCTGTAAAAGATAAATATTGAGACTAGGGGTTAATTATTTACTTTAGGATTTACTTTTAGAGTTCTTTGAATAGGTGACTACTTTAGTTTATTTAATTTGCTCATATCTCTTTTCTTTTCACTGTGAGCAATTTCACCCATTACTGTGGCTTTCATTACTCTGTGTATACTGATGACCCCTGAATCTTTTCCAGTTCAGAGCTCTCTCTTGAGCTGTAAACCCATGTAATCATTCAGCAAGTGTATATTGAGCACTTATTGAGTGCATAGTGCTGTCATAGGTGTTAGAGATACTGCAGTTAGAAAAAAAGAAAGAAAATATCAAGTAATTATAAGTGTTCTGAAGAAAAGTAAAAGTATAGTTTTGGGGTGGTAAGTGGAGTTGTGAGTGTTTTATTTTAAATAGAGGACTTAGCAGGATCCCTCTGAGTATGTGGCATTGGGCACAAATGAAGTGATACAATGAGGCATGGTGCTGGCTACATGGAGGAAGACTTCCTCTAAGCAGCGGGAATAGCAAGTGGAAGCATCCTAAGGGAGACGTGGGCTTTATGGGTTCAGGACACTGGTATGGCTGGAGAATAGTGATTGAGAAGGAGAGTGCTATGAGGTGATTTCAGAGAAATGGCCAACAGCAAATCCTGTAGGTCATGATAGGTCTTTTTTTTTTTTTTTCTGGAAATGGAGTCTTGTTCTGTTGCAGTGGCACCATCTTAGCTCATTGCAAAGCCCAAACTCTTGGGCTCAAGCAATCCTTCTGTTTCAGCCTCCCAAGTAGCTGGAACTACAGGCGTGTGCCACCATACTCAGCTAATTTTTCTTTTTTCTTTTTTTTTTTTTTTTTTTGAGACAGAGTCTCACTTTATTGCCCAGGCTAGAGTGAGTGCCGTGGCGTCAGCCTACCTCACAGCAACCTCAAACTCCTGGGCTCAAGCAATCCTGCTGCCTCAGCCTCCCAAGTAGCTGGGACTACAGGCATGTGCCACCATGCCCGGCTAATTTTTTCTATATATATTAGTCGGCCAATTAATTTCTTTCTATTTATAGTAGAGATGGGGTCTCGCTCTTGCTCAGGCTGGTCTCGAACTCCTGAGCTCAAATGATCTGCCCACCTCGGCCTCCCAGAGAGCTAGGATTACAGGCTTGAGCCACCGCGCCCGGCCTAATTTTTCTATTTGTAGTAGAGATGGGGTCTCACTCTTGCTCAGGCTAGTCTTGAACTCCTGACCTCTAGCGATCCTCCTGTCTCAGCCTCTCAAAGTGTTAGGGTTACAGGCTTGAGCCACTATGGCCTGGCTGTTTTCTGTCTTATGTTTGTCATAAATATGTAAAATACAAACAGGTATCCATATGACTCAAGGTAGTGCAAAAGGCCTAGGTCAAACTAGGAAGTAATTTGTAGAGACCTGACTTCTCTCCTTATCTGTCCCAAATATTGGAGGATTACTCAATCCTTTCCAAACTGGATGTGGTTTGGAAATCACAAAATCACCTGTTTTCCTATTTTTATCACATTCTTTCAGAATCTTGTTTGGGTAATTTATTAATCTGATGAAGGACTTTTAGGAGTTAATGACTGAAGATGTCTTTCCTAATTATCCCTCTAAGAGTTTTTTGTCTTCACTTTTTTTTTTGGGGGGGGGGAGACAGAGTCTCACTCTGTGGCCCCGGGCTAGAGTGTCGTGGTGTTAGCCTAGCTGACAGCAACCTCAAACTCCTGGGCTCAAGCAGTCCTTCTGCCTCAGCCTCCTGAGTAGTTGGGATTACAGGCATGTGCCACCATGCTTGGCTAATTTTTTTCTATATATATTTTTAGTTGTCCAGCTAATTTCTTTCTATTTTTAGTAGAGACAGGGTCTCGCTCTTGTTCAGGCTGGTGTTGAACTCCTGAGGTCAAACCATTCTCCTGTCTCAGCCTCCTAGAGTGCTAGGATTATAGGTGTGAGCCACCGTGCCCAGCCTTCTCCACTTTTAACCAACTGGATTTTGAGGTCCTTTCTTTTGTTTGAATAATGTAGGGTGATGTTTGTTCCATATCACGTTAGGCCATTTTACCAGGGGGCAAAAAACCAGTTAGTTTATAATGAGGAATATATTCTACTGCTACATGTTCTCTTCTGGAAGAGCTCCATTTTACTGAAAGTGAAAATATTTGGAAATAACAGTGACATAACTACAGTGTCTGTGTTGTTACATTAGCCTATTTGGAAAATTTCTGATATGATAACTTAAATTTTCAAAAGTCAGAACAGATGCATTTGAATTAGTACTCAAAAATAGGAGCTTGATGGTAAAAAGTGACTTTACATTTGTATGTAGCTTATTATTGTGTGTAAAGAAAATACTACGTAATTTTCTTAATTTCTTAGATTCACTTTTTGTGTTCTTCAGACAGATGGTTATGTTTTTCTGTTTAGATTCCTTTCAAAGGTCTTTCTAGAGTTTAAAATAAATAGATATAAGAGATCTGTAAGTGTTGCATTAGGACCACTAAGAGAAAACTACAGACTTGAAATTTTATAAGTAGGATGTGTGACTTTTAAAACATGCTCAATTTATCTATCTTGCCTGCAAAACTAGAACTGTATGTTCTGAAATCTGATTTGGCTTAATGAAACAGACCTGTGATGTGATACTTGACTGTTAAGTGGAAAAATGTCATAGTTATTGTCTGGAAAATATTTTTTTCACTTTTTTCCTAAATATACAAATCAAACATTTAGGAACTTTCATTTTCAAAAAGAACAAAAAAAGCTCACTATTTGACACTTTTTACAGCTGGAGAGGCAACTACATGAAGATGAAGAGTTTGCCAGAACATTAGCCATGTTAGATGAAGAACCCAAGACTAAAAAGGTGGCATTGTATCGGGCTGCTTGCACCCTGAGTATATAATACAGATCAGTGTTCCGTTCCATACTTGTGTGTTCTAGGCTCTTATGAATAACTCTTCCAGAAAAAAGCTAAGTTGTTTTAATAAAAAGATTTTGGGAAAGCTCATTGAGAAACTTATTCTTTGTAAAACAAAGTCGATAGAGCCAAAGCAAACCAGAACCTTTCTTTACAAAACACTGAATTATACATTTTCCTCACTCTTTATCACAGGGATTCTTATGTTCCTGTTCAGACACTAATGCTTATAAAAATTCCTCTGGAACACAAGTTTAATAACATTAATATTGATTACTGTCTTTTCAGGAAGCACAGTGTTGCTATTTCTAATTAGCTAACTTTAAGATCTATATTAGGACAGTCGCAAGTAATAATGATTGTATTTTGGGGAATCTGTAAAAGTGCCATGAATTTTTTTTTTTTAATTTTTCTTTTTATTTCTTTATTTTATTTTTCTATTTTCAGTTGGCCAATTAACTTTTTTTTTTTATTTTTTATTTTTTTATTTTTAATAGAGATGGGGTCTTGCTCTTGCTCAGGCTGGTCTCTAATTCCTGAGCTCAAACGATCCACCTACCTCGGCCTCCCAGAGAGCTAGGATTACAGGTGTGAGCCACCGCACCTGGCCCATGAATTTTTTTTGAACACTCAATCTCTAATAAGTTAACATTATTTCTAATAAATCTAATAAGTCTAACATTCTGTTAATATAATTGTCAGTATAAATATCTGACTATTTTATTTTATTTTTTAGAGACAGGGTCTTGCTCTCAAGTGCAGTGGCTCAATCATAGCTCATTGTAACCTGGAACTCCTGGGCTCAAGCAGTCCACCTGCCTCAGCTTCCCAATTAGCTAGGATTACAGGCTCATGCCACCACACCCTACTAATTTTTTTTGTGTGTGTGTGGATATGGGGGTCTTGCTGTGTTGCCCAGGCTAGTCTTGAACTTCTGGCCTCAAGTGATCCTCTCACCTCAGTCTCCCAAAGTTCTGGGATTACAGGTGTGAGCTACCATGCCCAGCAATATCTGAATATTTTAGAAGATTTTACTTTCCTTTAAAGCAAGGAGTTGTAAACTTAGATACTGGGAGCCAAGACTAAGCAGGCAGGTATAAGACAGTAGAGAGAGGAGGGGACTTTGTCATTTGAAAGCACTCACTCTTTTTAAAGAAACTCAAATTATAATTATTTTAAAAATATAGTTACCCCAATTGGTGATCTTTTTAGCTAGTGGAATTTTGAGGGAACAGTGGAGAGAATGGATATTTTTTTTCTCTGTTGAAAAAGTGCTCTCTTATTTTCCTTTTGAGCTGTAGTTTGTTTTCATTTTAGTTGTTTTAATTTAGATTTTGGTTTTTAACTGTATAATATTAATAATTTGAAAGTTGAGATGAAGCAAGCAGAAATAAGGCTTCTACTTCCAGATTCACAGTTTGGGATGAACTGGGATAATTTTTTATAGATATGTTTTTATGCTCTTTCATTTGTTTCTTCACCTGTAAAATGAAGTAATAAAACATGCTTCATTTGCCGTGGAAACTTTGTGTGTGAATGAATGACATTTTATTGTAGTGTCCTACTAGTTTGGAAGGTGATCCTTCGACTTAAAATTAAAACTTTAATTGATTTTAACAACAGATTTTGTGGAAATAATTTTTCTTTTATTTGTCACATTTGACACTTTTAAAATTTGTTTAGGCTCGAAAGGACACAGAAGAGGGACAAACGTTTTCATCTGTCCAAGGCAATTTAAGTAAAGCAGAAAAAGATAAATTTCCTCATAAAGGTAATACTAGCAGAAAAAAGCAAGATAGAACACTTGTCTTTACAAAATAAAATTCATAAGAACCTTGTTTAAACATTCTGTTTAATAATTGTGTTGTTAGGTAACATTATTTCATAGGACTATTAGAGCATGTTCTACTTATGTATTTTGAGAGCTGTTTGGATACTAGCTAGTGCGGAATGCCCATGTGCTCTAAGACTGTTGTGAGAAATGTACTGACAGCTCTTGGCTTCTTGTTAATTTCCAAGTCTAGTGCATTGTGTAGACTTCAACATATGAAAACAAAGAACTAGATGTTTTGAACTTTTCATGTTATGGATAGTTTTCATAGAGTCGACTCATAGTTGGCCACATCATCTGGAACTCTTCTGATTATCTGTAGGTTTATTCTTTAGTGGTCCTGATATCAAACCACTTGCTAATATAGATGGTTTTAACCCTGTGAGTAAATCTTTTTATAAGTTTACTATTAACAGATGGTCTTGACACCTCAGGATATTGGGTCTTTAGGCTATATTTCAAACACAGAATTTTCATGTGACGTAGTCTAGTCGGTAACTTCTCTCTGTGTAAATTTCAGAGCATATCTCTGGAATGAAGTCTATATCTATAGATATAGTTTACAGTATATTTAAAAAGATCTCTTAATTTGAACTGCTTATACCAATATAAGTAGTATAGAGGTGTTTAATTTTAAAAAATAAATGTACTGTATAAGCTGAAGAATTAAGATATTGATTTTTGAAATCGCCATATGATATTCTGTGTTACTAGGACCAGTTGAAAAATGAAAAAAAAATGTTGATATATAGGGCATCATTTTCCAAAAACAGCAATCATGATCTTCTCTTTCTTCCTAGTAAGAACAGAACGATTTTCAGATGAAGGAAAAAGCTACAGTCCTAAGAAGCAAACTAAATGTGAAAGTTTAAAAGAATCTCAGCAACATTCCAAACCATCAGCTAACAAAATAGGAGAACCCTCTTCTCCAAAAGCCAGTTCTAAGCTCGCATTTATGAAAAAAAAAGAGAGCTCTTATAAAGATACAGAGCCTGCAACCTCAAAAAGAAAAGAAAATGCCTTTGAACTGAAAGGAGAGACAAAAACTCCGAAGAAGAACAAAAGTTCTCCAGCTAAAAAAGAGGTAGGAGCTTTCTAAGATAGTCCCTCTTATCTGTGGTTTTGCCTTCCAAGGTTTCAGTTACTGGTGGTCAATCATGGTCTGAAAATATTAATTGGAAATTCCAGAAATAATAAGGTGTAGGCCGGGCGCGGTGGCTCACGCCTGTAATCCTAGCTCTCTGGGAGGCCGAGGTGGGCGGATCATTTGCGCTCAGGAGTTCGAGACCAGCCTGAGCAAGAGCGAGACCCCATCTCTACTATAAATGGAAAGAAATTAATTGGCCAACTAATATATATAGAAAAAATAATTAGCGGGGCATGGTGGCACATGCCTGTAGTCCCAGTTGCTTGGGAGGCTGAGGCAGCAGGATTGCTTGAGCCCAGGAGATTGAGGTTGCTGTGAGCTAGGCTGACGCCACGGCACTCACTCTAGCCTGGGCAATAAAGTGAGACTCTGTTTCAAAAAAAAAAAAAAAATAATAATAAGGTGTAAATTGCGTACCATTCTGAGAAGCATCATGAAATCTCTCACTGCCCAGGATGTGAATCATTTCTTTGTCCAGCATATCCATGTTGTATATGCTACCTGTTAAGTCGGTTAATAGCTGGCTCAGTTACCAGATAGAAAAAACATAGTATGTATAAGTATACATAGAGTTCATTCAGTACCATCTGTGGTTTCAGGCATCTACTGGGGTCTTGGAATGTATCCTCTGTGGATAAGGGGGGACTACTGTATGTATTTTGGGGCTGTTTGTTGATCTGAGTTTGTTTTCAAGTTTTAGTTCCAACTCCATAGTTATTAGAGTACTTTTAAGATAACATTTTAAATTTAGAAGCTGTTACAGAATGTAGATTACTAATATAGCTAAATTAGCCAATATTTATTATAACTGTGTATCAGATATTACGCTAATACTTTACATATGGTATCTCATGTAATCTTTACAACAACCCTGTGAGATATTTACTTTTGTTATTCAACTTTTAAAGATGATAAAGAATTTAACTATTCCAAGATTACCCAGCCAGTGAGTGGCAGGGCCAGCCTTGAGCTCAGGTCCTCTGAAGACAAAAATATTAATAGTAGTATATAACATTGTCACTCTAAGCACTGACTCTGGAGCAACTTTCAGATCATAGCCCTGCCACTGAGGAAGTGTGTGATCTTGGTCTGATTATTTCCTCTCTCTGTGCTTTGGTTTCCTCATTTGTAAAATAGGGATAATAATAGTGCCAGTGAGTTAATATGTAAAACCACTTAGAACAGTGCCTGAGACCTAATAAGTACTATATAAGTTTTAGCTATTATTATTAAAATTGCTGTTATTTGGATTTGTTCTGAGTTGATACCTTTTTGCTCTTGTGTAACAATGTTGACATACTGAAATCATTTTCACAGGAAAAAAAATGGTGAAATAATTAATGCTTTTCAAAAGTTTTCTTTTTTTCAAATATATTTGAGAAACCAATGGCCTCTCTGAATCTCCAGTTTGGAATCACTTGAGATTCATAATGAGAAACCACTATTCCTTTATGCCTCTTAGGCACTTAGAATTAAAAGTAGAATATTGTCTATTTTAACTGCTCATCACCATTATTTTTTAGTGCAGAACGGTGAAATGGTGATGATTTCAAAATGCTTTTGTTTGTGAGCAGCGCTCATAAATACGCTTAAAGGAACAATTAACTTTTTGGTCTCAGATTTTTCTTCACTAAATGCTTATCTGGTAGATGAATGTTTTTCTTCAGGCACACTAAACATGTTCAGTTTACAGAGGCTATATTTATGAAAAAAGAGGAAATTTTTAATGATACTATTACTCTTCAGTGTATTTTTAAGAGTTGGAATAGAAATAACTTAGAACTTTTATGTA